>ML685875.1:1503055-1524167 GCA_007922175.1 Pelusios castaneus | reverse complement strand
TGTCTTTCTACAATAGACTAACACGGCTACCCCTTTGGAATTGTACCCTTGTCCTCTTTCTCTCCCTTTTTCCTCTAGTCTGTTCAGGACTCATAATTTTGAGTGTCTTGACATTTAATTTGTACTTTTTTCGTCTTTATATTTTGTGATGAACCCACTGTATTTCTGTGCACTCAGAAGCAATAGTACAACTGACAATATCCGTGTTTCTCTCTCCACTTTGTATAGGGTGAAATCTGCCTTTGCACCAGCAGGATCTTTGTTCAGAGGGGCATTTATTATGAGTTTTTGAAGAGGTTTGTAGAAGAAGCCAAAAAGTGGAAGGTTGGGTGTCCCTTAGATTCCACAGCCAGTATGGGGGCACTGATAAGTAAAGAGCATCTAGAAAAGGTAACTGCAAAGGAAAACCTACCTGAACTAAAGTCACCTTTTAGAGATCCGGAGAAGATGACGTGCACCTGATTGGGGTGAGAATCATGTCATCTTCTGTGTTAGCAGCCTTCCAATCATGCCGTTGTTTTCCCATCAATGATAATTAAAAAGTGTCTGTTGTTTAAGGTTTCTGCTGTGTATTAGGGTGACATTATCACCCCAGGAAAAATAAAGTCGCTGGACAAATCATTTTACATGAAAGTACTTAAATGGATCTAATCCAGCAATCAGGCCACATTTCCATTGACTTAAGTATCGGGCCCATGGTGATGACTTATTTGCCTCATTTATAACACAGCTATTGAGGAGCGCAAAAGCCCAATTTACCTGGGATGCTGAGTGGCTTGAGGGTATTGGTAAGCAGGATTCTTGCTCGGGCCATGAGTGGCTGTCATTAGTTACTATCTGGTGGCTGTTGGGATGTGAAACGAAATGAGTATAATGGCCTCAGTCGGTTTCCTGGGGACCAGGTGTCCATATCATAAAACCCGCTGATGCAAATGGCATGAGCTGGTAACATGCTGGCAAACTTGCACGGAAGAGAAGGTTCAAATAGACAGAGATTGATTGCTCCCTCTTGGCCCTCGTGCTAGGCCTACCAGATCAGTGATGAGGCGTACTGGTGGAGTACCCTGCCCTGTCCCCACTTATGTGTAGCTGTTCTGTGGTTACATGGAGGACTTAAGAATCCCAGGAAGTTTCCCTGGGCTCTTTCCAGGGCTGTTATTTCACACACAGCCTTTCAAAGAAAGATGGGGGAAGAGGGGATGGGACCACTCAGCGATTTATCTGTGGAATCCCTGGAGGGAGAGAATACACCCAACGATTTCAAAGCTGTAGAACAAGATCAATAGCATGACTTGTACACTCAAGATAGCGTATGATAGCAGCAGCCACATCAATTGGTGTAATGGTGTGTTGATAGGGATTTCTTAGCACTCATCACTATAGCATCTGAGTGTGACATCGTGCAATGACCATCCCTGTATGGTAGGAATATCTGGGGCAGAGAGGGGGTAGTACATTGCCCCTGGTCACAGAGGAAGTCTGTGGCACATAAGGTGATAGGAGTCATGTCTCCTGTTCTTTATTAATGTCACCATCCTTTCAAAAATTATTTAGAGGAAGGAACAAATTAATATTTAGGCCAGCAGGTGAATGAATGTTTAGAGAAAGGGAACAGTTTACTTAGAGGGAAAAATGCTCTGGTTTCTTTTCACAAATACTTTGCGGTGAAACCTAGGGAGTGAACCACTGTCATTGGGGAGCGGGGGGAATGCCTGCCAGGATTAAGGGGAAAAGCACCTAGTTTCCCTGTTGATTTATCTGTATTGAAAATGTGAAATTAACAGCATTTTGAGTTTCTCACATTGCTATTTTGCCCTCCTCCTCCGCTTCAGGTAAAGAATTATGTGACAAAGGCTCGTGCTGAAGGGGCTAGAATACTCTGTGGAGAAGGAGTGGATTCTTTGGATCTTCCAACCAGAAATCAGAATGGCTATTTCATGCTGCCTACGGTCATTGCTGAAGTCAAGGATGAATCCTGCTGCATGCAAGAAGAGATCTTTGGTCCTGTGACATGTGTTGTGCCATTTGATACGGAAGAGGAAGTGATTAAACGAGCCAATGGTGTCAAGTATGGTCTGGCTGCCACAATATGGTCATGCAATGTGGGGCGTGTTCATAGTGTTGCTAAGAAATTGCAAGCTGGACTGGTGTGGACCAACTGCTGGCTGGTCAGGGATCTGAACTTGCCATTTGGTGGCATGAAAGCCTCAGGCGTAGGCAGGGAGGGAGCAAAGGAGTCCTATGAATTTTTCACTGAGGTCAAAACGATTACAGTAAAACACTGAAATTTGCCAATGGGAGTATTTGATGGTAAAATAAATGACCAATATTTGTGCTTACAACTGTCTCGGGGCTATACCAAGGAATCATGGCCTGCTTATAATTAATTTTATAGAAATCCATTAGTTGATAAATATCATCTAAAGCTAAAAACGCTCAGCCTCTCAACTGGCCGCAGGGAACGTAGGCCACAGTATCAGACAGCAAGACTGCTCTGGACTCTGTATTAGATGCAAGCTACAAACCAGATTAGCAGGGATCAAAGAGATCTTGAGGATTCCAAAGTTATGTCATCCCTTCCTCAGGTTGCTCTAATAAAAGATATTGCTTCACCCACCTTGTTTTTCTCGTATCCTGGGACGAACATGGCTATCATGACACCGCAAACAAATGTACCCCCCAAAAGTCAGATTAGAGATGGGGTGGATAAATGACGATGGTCATGGTCAACAAATCCCCCTGAGTGACACAAATTGTCACATTGTATTCTAAGAATAAACATTTCCTCTCTAAATAGGTAATTCCCATGAACAATACGTTTTGCTCTTTGGTTTTGTCATCAGATTAGTATTAATGGCATTTTACACTAGAATGCCCAAGGCAGTGTGGCTAATCCTATCTAGTTGTGCTAAACTATAGAGCAGGTGTAGGCAACCCCCGGCACACGTGCCAGCAGTGGCACCCAAGCCCATTCGGAGCGGCACTCGGCAGCCTCTGTGGCGCCACAGAAATTGCCACTCCTGCCACCATAAGACACTCCAAGTGGCTTCTGTCAGGGGCGGCTGCAGTGCGGAGGTCCCTGCCATGTCCATGCCCCAGGCATACCATGTAAAGAAGCCACCCAGAGCGGCTCCTCTCTGTGGTGTGCCGCCGTCAAAAGGAGTGAGTCCAGGTAACTGGGGATAGGGGTCCCCAGGCACACTCCTGAGAGGAGCCCCTCCAAGTGGCTTCTTTCTACAAGTGGGCCGACGGCACCAGCTGAGGGTTGAAGAGGAGAGGCCGGCAAGGTTGGAAAGGTTGCCAACCCCCTGCTATAGAGCCTGGATATTCCTGTAAGGGACAGATGAAGCAAACACATTTTTATCCTCTAACTCTTTTTTTAAAGTATGTAGCTGTATCATCATCCTACTAAAGTAATTATTCTGAAGTTATAACCTTTCCTCAGCTAGATTGCTCCTAGGCTGGTATTTTTCACATTCCTAAAAGTTATTTGGCTGGCAGAACTTATCCAGAGATATACCCGTTGATAAAAGCTGGAGGTGACTCCTTCTAGCAGGTCTGTGTGAAATATTTATTACACATTTTTTTAAAAAAGCTCATTTTTCATTTTCAGGGCTTTTGTGGAAATGGTGCATCTTGCCAAACTTTCCCATTGGTGAAAATGGAGTTGAAGTTGGGCACAAGTTCTCTCCCACCCCAAGTAAATGCTAGTGGACACTTCAGAGCAGTTTTTTTCTGGTTTGTTTTTCAAGCTTTGAGGTGGATTTTATCACTTGGCTGAAATTGGCTGCTGGTCTTTCAGGTTCCATGACTGGCTGAGCCTACTCATGTGGATCAGGAGGATCAATTAAAGCCATTTTGGTTAATTTTCTCAGGAATTAATCTCCAGACTAATTTGTTGTGTGGGGGGGAAAAAAGCTATTCGCCCTAAACACATAAAGATGTTGAGTAACTAGAGATTGATCTTACAGGTGAGTAGCAAATTATTGCTCCTCTGCTTCCCCCCCCCTCTCCCCAGCAGAAAAAAAACCCCAAAACCCACCAGAGAAAAAATTCAGAGCTGTCTGGGAGAATGGTCTTTTTTTCTCAGGGCCTGTTGGGAAGATGAGTATTGAGTTGGGTTGTGGGGCCAAAGGGTACCTGGTAGCAGTAGCTCAGATAATGTTTGGAGATGCATCCAGACTTTGAATACCAATTCATTATTTACTCTGAACCTTTTGAGATTCCCACATCTTTAGTTTGATATTTTTCCATGGTGTTCAGGCTGGATTACTTTGAACACTCTTAAATGTATGTTCTCTAAGGAGGAGGCTTTTTTACTGCATACACTTAGTTTGGCTACGCTAATGCTGGGATTTAAAAATTCAAAGGGTCCAAAGACTGCTCTACATTGCCCCAGCTGGAGTGTCCCTCACCTTCAATATCCCCCCTTTGGAAATGGGAGAAACAGGGTATAATCAACAACCTCATACTCCCTCTGCATTGCTCGGATGGTGTCACAAGGTGAAAAGTTAGCATGGGCATAAGATCTGGCCCTTCATTTAGGTGGCAAAGCCTTTTATTCCAGGAAAACAACAGAGTCCTGTGGCACTTTTAAAGACTAACAGATTTATTTATCGCATGAGCTTTCGTGGGAGAAAATCCCACTTTGTCGCTGAGCTTTCATGGGAGAAAATCCCACTTTGTCAGATGCGACAAAGTGGGATTTTCTCCCACGAAAGCTCATGCGATAAATACATCTGTTAGTCTTTAAAAGTGCCACAGGACTCCGTTGTTTTTCTACAATAGACTAACACGGCTACCCCTTTGTATTCCAGGGGAAGGCTTACTTTGGTGTATTTGCAGTTTGTGACCATACGGTGGCAGCAGAGTACATTCTTTTGTTCTTTTGTCATCCTTTTTCTATTACTGGTGCTGCCCAGAAAAATAAACAATGAAAGAGGTCTATTGTAGTACATTGATCTCTTCAGAAATCCTATTTTGAAGCACGGCAAAGTTGTGAAACAGTTTAACAATCTGCAGTGTGGCATGGGACATTACACAGGCTAATAAAGCATCACCACAGTCTTGTCTGCATGCAGCTTTGGTGAGCTGCTCTTCCTGTGGGTGTGAATTCTGGCAAAGCATGGAGCATGCTGAAGAATAATGCTGTTTACTTGTGATGTAAAGGATGTATAGATCTGAGTGTCATCTGTGTGCTGCATGGCCTTCAGCCCACGATGTCTTACTAGCTTCAGGCCCAGTTATGGAGTGAGGAGAGGTTGACTGAACCTTGCAACAGTCTTCACATGAGGACTATGTTGGTGGTAGAGTAGTTGTCCAAAGTGATCCTCTGTGTTGTCTCTGAAAGAGAGAACCTGAGGTAGCCCTGAACTTCATTCATCCCTGCAGCTGCTTGAAAACAGAAGGAAATTGATAATCAACAGTGTGAAAGATTATAGGGAAGTTAAGGAGGTCCAGCAGGTTGAGTGTATATGATATTTCCCTTGGCTATAGGCAGGAGGAGATCAGACACCACATCAGCGAATACTGTATTTTGTCTGTATTTTCCACAAGTTCTAGGTTTCTTTCTTTTTTTAATTGCAGATCTGAAAAAAATAAATGGAGGTCTCCACCAGCAGAGGGCTAGGAGAGCTCACATTGATGCTGATGTGTCTGTAGCTATAGTCAGAGAATAGTACTCACTTATTCTTCTATTACTTGCCCTTTTGGATAAGTAGTTTTCTGTATGTATGTTTTGGAATTCAGCAGGGTCCAGGAGTTGCTTGAGAGGACCATGATGATTGGTTTCTTTCTCCAATTCCAAAGGGGTAGCCGTGTTAGTCTATTGTAGAAAGACAACAGAGTGATGGATTTCCACTTCAAACGGCTGTATTCAGTGCCCTCCATGTAGTCAAATTCCAAATTCTGAAATTCTTCTCACCTGGTGTTGGGGTGAGGAGAATGCTTATTTCTGCATGAGTGAGAATGGCAATTCCTATGTCTCTGCTGTCCACATCCAGCCACATCAGAGTGCAGTCAACAATATGGGCACCTAGGTGTGTGGGTCTGAAGATAACATGTAGTGGCGAGTTCAGACAGGAGGCTGGCCTGCTATGACAAAGTGCTAGATGCATCTATGCTGAAGCCTTCCACGATACTAAGTCTTGTGAACTTCATTTCCATGTCAAACAGCTCTCGGTCATGTCCTCTTCCTTTGGGCAGAGTTTGGTGTCTACAAATGCTTGGATTAATTTTGCCTCTGAAATCACAGATTAAGTGGATACACTCAAAGGATTTTCTTTGGCATGAGCTTTTCCTTTGTTTGAGCTTGGCAGATTTTCCTCCCCGGGTTGAGTCTGTAGTTAATAAAATATACTGAAGGACAAGGTGAGTTAACATTCCCTAGACATCACTGGTTTCTGGGATGCTGTCTGGGTTGGGTGACTTCAAATTTTCCAACCCTATGATGAAGTTTTATTTACAAGCTGCCCTGGTGGCAAGAGAAATCATGTAAACGTTATGCAGAGTTGTTAAATTACTTTTTTGTAAGCTCTGCAGAGTTCATCCATCTGTTAATTGTTAAGATGGCACCAGTACAGCTCTACTTAACACCCAGAGATTATCTCACTAGGGTGAGATGATTCCTACACATACATGTGTAGCTGTGTATTCACCATACTGTACAATGGTTAATTAGGGGATTTCTTTTCTTCATTAGGGCTTTTAGTAACATGTTTAGAGCTGCATCCAGTTGAACCTGCTATGTTAGTGGCCATTTAGTGCTCGGAAAACCAGGTTTGCTGTGGGAGATTATGTATGTACTGTTGATATGACGCTGAGGTAAGACAGTGTGTATACAAATTTCAAATTGAATCATAGAGCATAGGATTGGAAGGGACCTCATGAGGTCATCTAGTCCAACTGCCTGCTAAAAGCAGGACCACTCGCACTAAATCACCCCAGGCAGGGTATTGTCTGACTGTACCTTAAATATCTCCAAAGACGGAGATATCCCTGCCGCTACAGTCTTCTCAGCTTTGACAAAGACCAGTGTTTTTGCTTGTCTCCTAGCTATGAAAATGGGATTCAAACCCTTCCCCTAATTGTTTTTCCAAACATCTTGTCTAATCACAGGACGGGCTTTCATAGGTATGGAATATGATGGCAGGGATATTGGGTCAGAATTAAGGTTTTTCTGTGGGACCTTAACTGTGGATTTCCAGACTTTCAAATTCATCGGGATGCAGAGCTAAGCTCTACACCTGTGAGGCTAGGGCCTACGACATTCTTCTTTCAGTATAGAAGCGCGGGGCTGTAGTTCTGAGGGGAATGAGACGACCTGATACTCGCCTCTGGACTGGCCCCTGCAGCTATAGGAATTAGTCTGTACTAGACATATCCATGTTTTCATGTGACTATGTGATAACTGAGAATAGAAAATGTTGCCTATGTTTATCACCACTATATTTCAGCCTGTGTGTCCCCCATCTCTCTCCTAGCAAGAGACCATAGTTAGCACACTGTTTACTGTATACAGAGTAGTAATGATAAGATAGTCATGGAAATTTGATTAGAAAACTTTATCCTTCCCGTGCTGCACAGTGTTCTCTAAATAGAACTAGGGTTTACTTCAGAGTGGAAAAGATTCTTTTGTAGCCCATAATTATATTCCTAGAGTTATTTTTTTCATAGCTGACAGCTTTGTCTCTTCACATGTCCTGTGGAAAATGTCTACTTTCCTGGAGGGTCAAGTTGTTTCTTTGGGGTTCTCTGTGGCTCTGAGTCATATGTATGTGATGGCACTTGGGTGTATGGCCGTGGTAACATGCTCCAAAGCTCATCCCCAATTGAAAAAGGAGTTTGTGATGTTGCTATTAGTGCTTTTCTAAATCAGGTGACTCTGTGGATGGCTGCAGTCCATTTCCTTTGCTTGGGCAATGCTCACATAACCCCATCCTGCCATTAAAAAACATTAAAATCCTATAGTTTAATGCTGTAGTAAGGGGGCACCTTCTCCAAATCCTGGATTACAGAAATGTAATAACTGCATAGACAGCACCTTCATCCAAGTAGTCCAAAGGGTTTTACTAATAATTACTTAAACCTTTGGGTCAGGTATTAATTATAGGTGGGTAAACTGAGGCACTAATCTGTATGTCTGCAATGAAACATTTAAAGGCCTGAGACTTTCCCTGTGGCTGATGCTTTCCCTCTTAATCTGGTTTCTCTCTGCCAGTTGAAAAAACAACGTAATGTCAAACGAATGTTTGTTTTATTCATATTTGTGGTGGTGTTGTAGCCGCCTTGGTTCCAGGTTATTAGAGAAACAAGGTAGGAGAGGTAATCTCTTTTATTGGACCAGCTTCTGTTGCTGAGAGAAACAAGCTATTGAGCTACAAGGTGCTATTTGTTTGCACAAGGCTTAGGGCAATGGCATGCGAATTCAGTTGCCTTCCGGGCACTGCCATAATGTAAATGTTAAATGACTCAAAGAAAGGGGATATTTATTATTAAGTTCAGATGCTGGAGGAACTCAGGAATTTAAGAACACAGAGCCAGACTCAGCTGGTATAAACTGCTGAGTTGCATTTGACCAGCTGAGAATCTGACTGTATCTTTTTTCCAGACTTTTATGATGGGACCCATCTCTCTGTTCCTTTCCATATTCATTCAATGGCACTTTTACAGTTGAGGTTAGAGGTTGGCAAATAATAATAAATATGTCCTGAATGTTCAGTGGAATAGTGAAATGACTGTGCTCCAGCTAGGAACATGCCTCTTTATGTTTGCTTTTCGTCAGACAACAGAGTGATCATCTTACTTTGCTCTTTCTCTTGAGCCAGGACACATTCACTTATTCAGATGCCCCTCACAAGTGGGAAAACAGACCTTTCCAAGCACACTGTTTCTGAGGTTTTGCTGAAATATTGCAATTTATGGCATTTTGGCAACAGGGAGTGAACATTCTGTCCAGGAGTGCAGTCTGTGTTTCCTGGACTGAGCAAGATACTGCACTTTGGCCTGATACATATACATTTTCTCTTTCTTCCTTCTAGCTATTCATATTTTACCTATGCTGTCACATACTTGGACGTACTTGTCAGTGTTGTTTTGCAACTGGATATTGTTTTTGACCGGTGTTAGTCAATACTGTGAATTCTCTGCTGGAACTATTCAGGTTCTATTCATTACTCCTAGAAAAAAGCATTCTTGATTGGGGCGGGCATATAGTTTGGACAGACAATTTATTATTACTTATTGTTTCTATTACTATAGTTCTTATACGTCCTAGTCACAGAGCAGGGCCCTATCATACAAACACAGTTAAAAAAGATGGTCCCTGATCCAAAGAGCTTAAAATCTAAGTGTAAAACAAGAGACGATAACAGATGGATACCGTTAGACATATGGGAGCGTTCAAGGAAGCAATGAGACAATATAGGTCAGTTTCATAGGAATGTCTCAAGCACACCCACAACCTAATTGTTGTCAAGTTTTTTAGAGAGACAAGGTGGGTTTTTTAGAGGAAGAAAGTATTATCTTTCACCAAAAGAAATTAATGCAGTAAAAGATATTACCTCACCCACCTTGTCATCTTCATATCCTGTAATTGAAACAGCTACAGCAACACTCAAACAGTCAATTGTTGTAGACCTCACAGCAAAGGACAGTCACAGAATTTAAGACCAGAAGAAATCACCAGATGGTCTCTGAGTTCACATCTCTGCAGGGCTCCAGAATCCCTGGTAGTTAGATCCAAATGTGCAAACCCCCTAATTTATAAGGACATTTCATAGCAACGCAGCAGCATTAATTAATCTAAAGCCCACATCAAGTGTTCCCTCAAATCATTTGTGGTATGAAACCACTGCTCTGATGAAGATATTGCCAACAAACACCAGCTTTTAAAGAATCACTGAGTCCCTGAGTGAAACTTTGTCAAATAATCCTTTTAAAAGACAATTCTGCTGATATATATTTCAAGTGTGACTTCTGTCTATTGTTTTTCATTTTTAGTGCCAGAAAGATTTTGCGGAAAAGAAGGGTTTTTGTTTGGCCCTCTGCTGTTTAACAATCCTGAACACTTTCCATCTTCAAAGCACTGTATCACTGTTAGCTAATTAAACCTCACAGCACCTCTGTGAATAGGAGGGATTTTTTTTTTTTTATTTTACTGCTGGAGAAACCCATGTGGCGAATATAATCTAATACCTGCAAAGTGTTTACTTCAGAGGGAGTTTAACATATTCATCATCTCAGGAAGTCATAGTTGAAGCAACTTGAACAACCGCACGGAAGAAATTAGTGTCAGAGTCTGGGCCAGAAAGTTCTTGGTTGAAATTCTCATGCCTGTCCCCTGTTGGCTGGGTAAAAAGACCAAACTAAGACATAGGAGCTTTAAAAGTCCTGCATCCTGCAGGGGGAGTGGGGGGGGGGAGTTGTGGGGGGGAGGAGGAAGGGGCAATACCTAGGTATAGGAACGGAGGTAGGCTTCTAAAAATCCTTCATAAATCCTGGCATAAGAGGAGGTACAATTTTGTATCGTGAAGATTACAGACAGCACTTCTGCTCAGTCATGTGGGGAGAGGCTGCTATAACTATGGCCTGTTACATTACACCGGGAGCTATTCCATCCCCTGGAGCATCCTAGAATTTGGAAGGTGCAAAGGTGATCTAAAGTCACCTTAGCTCTGCCTCCCCCTGGGCTGAGAGTTCTGGGCTGTACCATTTAGAAGCCCAGAAAAGAATGTCATCTCATGGCTCCTAGTCCGTGCTCTGATTTCTAGGACTGGTCTCTTTTTTGGATTCCACTTGAATAGGCGCCATCTTCCTTTTGTATGTTTGTGTAGAGCTGATCACATAGTCCTCAAACTAAGGAATAACAGTAATGACGCATAACTAGTTGTCTTCATAATCTCCACTGTAACTACTTCTCAGGAACACAGGTTTATGACTTCAACACCAAAAGGGAATCAGTTCTTAACAAACAAAGATCCTGGGTTTATGCAAATCTCCTTAGTAATAAAAGGAGTGGGGGTGGCGGAAGGATAGCAAGAAAACAAACAGCATGATCTTTAAATAGAAAACCTGTTTCTCATTTACATGAGGCCCTAACGCACATTTACACCTATGTTAAAAATTCTTGGTGCAAAGAGGCCCCAGTGAGAATTGGGCCCAGATAGAGATTTCTTCAAAAGACTTTCATAAGCAGTAGTAGCTCTTAGCTTTGAAACAGCCTAAAGACTTTTTCCAGGTGGGCCCTGGTAGCTGAACACACAACAAAACCACCAAAGCTTCACAGAGTATTCAACAGGAAAAACATTTGCAAATCTGCAGCAATATGGATGTCATTGCACCTTTAACAGAAGAGCTGCTTAACATACATTGGTGCAAGGAATAAAAGATTACAGTTATGGAAAGAGTGGCTCTTCATTAAACAGCCATCAGGGACTTTTTGACACGTGAGGAAGGTAAATCTTTAGTGCAGAATGTGTGTGGAAAGGTGGTGGAGCTGGGTAGTTATTAAATATGATTCACAGACGTCAAATTAGCTTTACCTCTACACTTTCTTTGAAGTCCTGGCCAAAGCACTTTTATGATACCATCATGGCTCTTCCTTCTGGTAGGCCGCCCAGATATTCACCCAGGTTAAATTAAAAAATTGGAATGTCCTTGAGGCAGTGATCTCATCTAGAGCCTGCATGTCTTGGATGGCAGCAGGAACGCCAAACATACTCCTTTGGCCTAGCAAGTAGTAGCTGTGGTTTTTTTTGTCTAAACTGGAAGTTGCCCTCCATGGCTGCGTCTACACTTGTAAATTAAGTCGACTTAAGCTTGCTTAAGTCGACTTAATTTACCCTGCGTCTACACTACAGTTTTCTTAAGTCGACTTAAGCAGCTTGCTTAAGTCGACTTAAGGAAAATTAAGTTGACTTTATTAAACGTAATTTAATTCGGCTTAAGGCTTAATTCGACTTTTTAAAGTCGAATTAAGCCAGTGTAGATGTGGGGTAGCCCTAAGTCGATTTAGGGCTACCCCAGGACTACACCAATGCCCTCCCTGCTGGGGGGGGAGGGCACAGAGGGAGCCTGGCATGCCCCCCCAAAGGGCAGGGCAGAGCCCTGTGTGACGCTGTCCGGATTTAGAGAACCATTTATGATATTATTTTCTATTAATATCTCATGAATGCTATAATCCATAGGAACTATGTCATGTTTGGTATCAATAGAAAGGTAGTAATTTGCTGGGAATGATTGTATAGGAATTGTATTTGTATTAGAAGTTAGGAATATGGTTGTTATATCTATACTTTAACTTGTGTGATTCTGGGGAAACACCCCAGACAGGCTGTCTACAACCGTTGTGTCCTTAATGGCTCATCAGGTTTCTCCCTGGCCCATTGTACCTGGGAGCTTCCTTAACATTAAGGACACAATGGTTGTAGACAGCCTGTCTGGGGTGTTTCCCCAGAATCACACAAGTTAAAGTATAGATATAACAACCATATTCCTAACTTCTAATACAAATACAATTCCTATACATAAACTATATAATCATTCCCAGCAAATCACTACCTTTCTATTGATACCAAACATGACATAAATGCTATAATCCATAGGAACTATGAGACATTAATAGAAAATAATATCATAAATGGTTCCCTAAATCCAGACAGCGTCACACCCTGCCCACATGCCCTGCCAGGGTCCCTGTCCCCTTTGCCCCATTGTACACAAGGGGTGCCCCCCCTGCCACCGCGGACCTGCCCAAGGTCCCCCTACCCCCTCAAAGTCAACCTAGGCATCCAGTGTGGGCGCTCTAGGTCGACTTTTTAAGTTCCCCTTTAAGTCGACTTTAATTTTAAGTGTAGACACACTAAGTCGACTTAGTTAAAGTCGACTTAAAATTACAAGTGTAGACATAGCCTATATGTCTTGCACAGTGCCATACATGAAATCTATTTTCTCTTTGCATATACCGGTACTCCATAAACTTTTGCATATGCACCTGTGGGCTTGAACTCTGATCTTACTGATGTCTATGCAGAACTTCCAGTGACTTCTGGGGGAGCATGCTCAGGGGCCTAAGTAACTAATTTTGCCTAACAAACAGACAAGAATTGATGAGCAAAATTCTCCTCTCCCATTTGCACATTCCGGCCTGCCATTCTCCCTGTGTAAATGGGTCTCTCATTGACATCAGCAGGCGTTCTGCTTGTGTAGGGAGAGAAGAGTACTGGAGCTGAGATCTAAGAAAAGCATCTGCTCTTTGTGATTTGTTTAGTTTGTTGTTTTGTAAGAGCTGGTTCAACCCTGTGTGTGTTAATGTTGCAGAGAAAGCCCTAAACTTTCCACTTAGAGCTACAACTCTCCAGCTGAGTGGGGTGTGGGCAAGTGTAAAGACAGAGTCAGGAGGTTGTGCAAGCAATGTATTATTTAACAGTTGCTGTGCAAACACTGGATTGATTTTGTCTTTTCCCTCCTTTCCTGCAACAAGCCCCCTAGAAGGTTAACATAATTCCTGAGTTTTGGATGCTAGTTACACATAATATACTGCACCCTTTCCTCAGGATGTATCCAGTGCAGCGTAATCTTTATAAAGACCTCATCCTGAACTGCAAGGTTAGGGTCAGGCTGCAACACGTGGAAAAGAAAAACTGTCCATGAGGCTTCTGGTAAATGTCAAAGTGATGAGTGCTATAAAAACTGCCTGGGCAAGGAGAATCTTCCCAGCCTATCCATGAACCTTTGTCACCATATTGTGTAGAAGTGAAACACATGCTGCATTGCATGATAAAAAGAGTGTTTCTATTTTTGCTTTTGGCCATGTTCCCTCCCTACCACGGGATTCTTCTTATGAGGGGCTGGAAGTTCCTAAAACAGTGATAATGGGGGCTGCTGGATGAAGTGCAAATTGAGGTCACTTCTTATTCTGTCATTGTAAGGTAAACCTCGCAGCAACGGAGTGAGGAGGGCCTCCTATTTGCAACAACTTACTTGTGAGACCTTCTTATTTATGTCTGAAATTAAATGCGTGTGGAATCATGGCCTTTTCCCTCAGAAATGCCCTCACTGCCCTTACATTACAGGCCGCAAAAGGACGTTTCTCCGACTCTGTGTAAATTCAAGTTCCAAAAGGGTAGCCGTGTTAGTCTATTGCAGGAAAACAACGGAGTCCTGTGGCACTTTTAAAGGCTAACAGATTTATTTAGTGCATGAGCTTTCGTGGGAGAAAATTCCACTTCGTCAGATCTTCAAAGCATCTGATGAAGTGGGATTTTCTCCCACAAAAGCTCATGCGATAAATAAATCTGTTAATCTTTAAAAGTGATGCAGGACTCTGTTGTTTTTTTGCGTAATTTCAAGTAATACCTCTGTGACATTCTTTTTAATGCTGTACCTCTTATATACTGTAGAATCTCTGCCCTGGGGACTTTATTGGGTGCTTTTCTATTTGTAAAGCAAATTTAATGTTACCAGAAGTGCTGGCTTGCCAGACTTGGAGACTAAGTCTGTCTTTACCTTGTGTACGCTGAAACTCTGCAAGCTCCCCCACATTTGCCAATATGCTGCAGTTCTAACTGGGTGGGACTACCTACTTTTCTGAAGGAAAGTAGTTCAGTCTCAGTATCTGGAGAAACTATCACCAAAAGGGCTACTCGTGATTTTTGCCCAGCAGGAGCTCATTACACACTAGCAGTCAAAATTTATCAAAAAGTTGAAACTTTCTCCCATGGCTGATTTGAGGGGCCATGAAAGGAAGGCGCCTCGTGATCTGGCCTTGTGTTGGCAAGTGATCTCCCTGTCTATCAAGAGGAAAATGTAAAGCGGTCTATTTTGCTGTCTATATGCATGTATCACTCCCATACTCATCTATAAAGAGAGAGCTAGAGTGTGTGTGTGAGAGATAGTATATAAAGTTTTTGAACTGATAAAGTCTGGGGGAAAGTGGCTTAATCATCAGAAGAAAGGAAAATCAGGCATTTTTCTATTACATAGTATCTGATTGCCCCTTCTTTCCTTCCTCTGTCCTGCCCAGTCCATGAATAAAGGTGTGAGGAGGTGTTTCCTGGAAATCATTTCAATATCACTTCTGGAGAATCTCAGCTATGGTTTAGATTGTGGGTTGGACTGCGGGTGAGGAGAACTGGTGACTGATCTCAGTTGATGGGAAAAAATGACTTAAGTGAGCTGGGCTAATTCCCAAAAAGAATCCATCTCTGTGGAAAAGAGATTAATAAACGGCATACAGAGGTTACACCGGACTCAGGACATCAGTTTACACTAGCCACCGGATGAGGAGTTACATTGTGTTATAATATGGTTATTTATGTTTTCCGTTGAATGCACATTTGTTTCCCTAAAACAGAGTGGTTGTATAATTTGCTATTTTTTATTCTTTATTAGGTTCTAAATATAAAACAGGACAGAAGGGTGTGGATCTGCAGCACTGATTGATTTGTATGGGATGGGTGGAAGCTAAGGAACAATCACCATTTCTTAAAATGATCTGTTCCTGAGCTCTAAATTTTTAATAACTTCTCCATCAGAGAATGAATTTTTTCTTCTGCTTTTACATAATGTACAGACTACAGAATCTGCCTTGTTCTCCAGCTTTCAGACCTTTCTGTGGCTCCCGTTACTAGCATTCACAGAGAATGTCACCAGTAAAATAACCACAACACAGTGTGAGCTTTTAGCTGTAACTTACAGTGAGCACATATCTTGATATGTACATATGAACAGTGTATATCACGGGCAATAATTAGCAAGGAGTGTTAGGAACCTGAGGTATTTTAGGAGTTTTCTAATCACAAAGTGGTGTCTTCCTGAATTCTGATGACAAATGGCTTGTGGAAAGCTTTCCTGGCTGGTTCTTTATCTTGGGAGAAGAGAGAGAGAGGCTTTCTTAATTTAAGGGAACGTCCTTTATCCGTCATGTAGATGTTTCCAGTCCTGCCTGAACACAGTGAGAATGGATCCTTTAGAAGTGAGGGCTGAAATATAATTTTTTTTTAAAAAAGGAAAGCTGAGGTAAACCTGACATTTCCATGAAAAGTTGATTATTTTTTGTGATTTTATTTCATTTTTAAATAAATGAAGGACAAGACCACAGCAAAGTCCAATGTGATTCATCTTTAAAGCTTACTCCCACTGTGGGACCTCCAGAGGAAACCTAGGGCCTGCCAAGCATGACTTTTGGGGCTTTACCATACATGTCTGTAAAGGCTAATTTTTCCTTATTGTTGTATTTCCTGTAACTTCTCTTTAAATGCTACAGCTTGCATCAGGACAAGAAGGATGAAGAAGTCTCCATCTCTTCCCTTGTTGTAGACTCACCATGTCTCTATCAGGCAACAGAGTTCAGAATATAATACATTATATGGTGGAGCCCAGATCTGGTAAAATAAAAACCTACCTGAAACTTCACCCATTCCTTGAACCTAACAATTTATTTTTGGTGTTCCAAAAGTTTGTTGTTGGTTCCGTTGCCCACCCAATTCTTTTCCATTTTTGCTCCTCTCCCACAAACTTGCGCAATGAAAGTGCCAAAACCCCATAAGGATAGCTGATGTCATAGTATTTTTGGCCTGATTGGATGCAGAAAGTCCTGAAGGTCTTGTGAGAAGGCCAGTCTTATGAGGTATCTGACCCAGTTGTGTGGTCCCAAGAGGTTTAGATGGTTTGGAGATGAATCAGATACCACAGAAACCAAAGCTTTTGAAATTTTTCAGGTGTCTAGTCAAAACTTGTACAATGGGAATCTCCCTCGCTCCATGGCGTGGATTACTGTGCTGTGGTGTCCTCTTCAGCTCCCACCTGACCTGCCAGACAAATTAGAGAGTCAGACTCAACCTAGACTTTTCACTGCTATTGTAAGATTGTAGTGTGAACAACCATAACATAAGGGTGGATCTTAAACATTACAAACTTGGAGAATTGTAGACAAGTAGCTCAATGATCGACTATGGTTGAAGTAAAGGAAAGCTTAAGTGCAATGAATGGAAAAGTAAGACGGAAAGAGAATGAATTTGACAGGAAGGAAGCATTACGATTTGGTTGGCTGAAAGCTGGAGAAGACAGGGACTATTGGAAACAATAGGAAGTCACTACCCAGTGCTGTGGGTCATATGGCAAGGCTGGTCAGGATTTAAACTACAATGGGCTGAGGGTTCTTCCTGGAAATAATTGCAAACAAAGGGATGAGTGGACTTACAGATCAGCTGCAAATGTGTCCCCTTGTGTGTGTTGGAACCAGAGAACTAGCAGACAGGGAGAGAACCAGTCATGAGTGTGAACCTGAGATGGGAGAGACAGACAGGGCTTTTGGGCACTGGACTCACTGGAAAGGCAGACTTGGAAATTGAGAGCAAGGAAACTGTCTGCTACTGTTTGTTGCACATGTGTTTAGGGAAACAGGATGTGCTGTATATTTGCTGTAAATAAACCAAATTGCACCAAAGAAGTGCTTGATTAAGACACTCCATTTGTCCTTCTAATGGAAACAACCTGGAACAATCCTAAATATTGGTTAATCACGGGTCAAAGAGGGGCAACAAGTTTTCTTCAGAAAGAGAGATTTCATTTGAGACAGGCAAGCCTCCCAAGTATCTACTCAGGAGTTTCCGTGAACCTCTTGAAAGGGGCAATAGAAATTGCATTTGAACTGCCAATACTTCTGCCTGCTTCTTGGCAGGCTGCCTTTCATATGTATTTTGGTCTGGTCCCAGGTGGGATCAGAATAAAAAAAACAAAAGAAACCCTTAATCTGATCGATTGTTACTTTGGAACTCCATGTGAATACAGGGAACATATTCTTCAGTGGGAGCATAGTGGAGAATATGTGGACTGAATCGAGCTGGCCCAGTATAATGCAATTGTTTCATTTGGTCCATATTTTAACCAGTAAGAGTCCTGAGAAGACAGCTTTGCTGACAAATCCGTGTCTCCCAGTTTCTCAGAATGTACTATAATGGTACAGCTATTCGTGGTACTTGCATAACACACTCCACCTAAGATTCTTTACAGCACTGTTTGAACATTATCAATTAAAGCTCATAAAACTCCCCCTGAGATAATGTTATTCATAAGCCACATTTTTTCCCATGGAGGAAATTGAGCACAGAAAAATCTGAGGGCTCTCACTGAGGTGAATGGGAATTTCATCATTGATTTCAGTGAGAGCAGGGACGCAGCAGGTCAGTGCAGATCCAGAAATAGAACTCAGACTTCTTGAGTCCCAGTCATGTGTGCTAATCGATTACATGTTGTGATCCTGAAAAGCTTCAATACACACAGTGTTATACTTCTCAAATTTTTACGGCAGGGCTTGCCATGATCTTGAGGTCATAATATGATAATGTTTAGATTTAACCCCCTGAGCATCCACCCTAAGGTATTATCCTCTGCAGGTTACAGATGGGGGAACTGAGGCACAGAAAGGTTCAATGGTTTGCTCAAGACCACACAGGAGGTTCAGGACAGACCCAGGTATAATAATCTGATCTGTTCTTCCCTTCTGATTTGTATGTAATCAAAGCATTTACCATGTACTAGAAGTGCCAAATTAGGAAAAGTTAGTCATACCAAAATGTGCTGGCTACAAAGAGAGCTAGAATAGGTAGGAAGCCCATTTTACTGAACAGTGTTAATCACCGTACATAAGGAATGCAAGAGACTGCCAGCCCTCAGAGTTTCCATCTCTGAGCTTTTGAACTATGGGCATGCAGGTGTGAAGTTAGTGTTATTTGTGTCTTGAATACAGAAACGTTCCTTTAGCACATTAGTTGCTAGTGGAGTGCTTGAATGCCATCTTTAGAGAGAATCAGATTCTGATGTTTCTTACACCAGTCTAGGTCTACTATCTTCATTAGAGTGATGCCTGATACACATAAGAATGAGGCACATAATGTGATTCCAACTTTATGGCCTCGTCTGTACACAGATTTTATAGCAGATTGATTGTTTGTTAAACCAACACAGTTAAACTAGTACAACTGCTAGTGTTGATAGTTACATGGCAATAACTTATTCTCCTTTCATCAGATGTACGAAGTGGGATTCTACCCACGAAAGCTCGTGCGATAAATATGTTTGTTAGTCTTTAAAAGTGCCACAGGACTCCTTGTTTGTTTTGCTGACCTAGACTGACATGGTTACTCCTCTGGAACTGATCTAAATAGTGATATTTTTGGTTTTCTCCACAAAAGACATAGAATGTAATGGGGTGAAATCCAACTTTTGCCTATATATTTCCCCCATCACTGACACTGACAGTAGAGAGCTAAGATTCTGGGGAAGGAAAAGCCCTGCCTATTGGCTTCATTCTGCCATCCTCACTCAACCAGCAAAAATACATCAAAGGAATTACTTGCTTGAATAAGCATTGAGCCACTGGGCCTGCAGGGCCTGCAAATTATGATGGCAATATATTAAATTCCCCATCAACTCTGGTGCTGTGCAGAAAGTCCCAGTAAAGTGCTTTTCTTAACTGGCTAATCAGTGCTGTGACTGTCAATAAAACACCTCGTACATGAAACTTTGCTGTTAAGATGATAATGAGATATGCTGCTAGCTTTCCTGACTATTCCTAAGGTGTTTGAAGGGTGATACGTTGTCTAACATGAATTTTAATGATCTCCCATAAATATTTTATCCCAAAGCACATAGTCTGTGCACTGTGAATTGTGAAATTGTCAACATGCATATTGTTTGCTTCCCTAAACAGTAATTTTCAGCTCGTGGAGTTGTTTAGAAAATTCTAGTACCAGTTTTTAGTTTTTTAGAGCCATTAGACAAGCTTCGATGGCTATCTCACCATTTGGAACAATACGCACAGCATGGCTGACTAATAAAGAAACAAAGAAGCCTGCACTGACCGTAACCACATGTGTACAGTTAAACACCTTGCAAGATGCAGCGGCTATTTTCTGAGTGGTGGAAATGCTTCCTTTGCTGTGCCATTCTCATGCTGAGCAGACCTTCACTTTGCTGGCCTGTTAGACCCAGTTCTCCTAGACATCATTCTCTATGCCGTGTAGGATAAGCCTTCCCAAAGTGGCTATCACCAACAAACATACACATTACCCTTGGAACACCTTGTGATGCAAGTTTTAGTCATAAATACTTATTGGGACAATCATCCATTGTTAAATGAACCCCCAGCCCAGCAAAGCACTTTAAGCACATGCTTACCCTTCGGCATGTAAGTAGTCTCAGTGAAGTCATACAATGCAGAACATAAAATCCTTATTGATAAGATCTGCAGATGAGACAATGATTGGAGTACGGTAAAAAGGAAGAGGACAGATCACTGATTCAGAGTGATATGGATCATTTCATAAACTGTGCTCAAGCAAACAATGTATGGTTTAATATTGCCAAATGTGACTATATAGCTAGGAAGAAAGAATGTAAACCATATATACAGGATGGGGGATTTTAGCCTGTGATGCAGGGATGGAAAACTATCTGAGGGTCTTGGAGGATAATAAACTGAACATGAGTTCACTGTGCCAAAAACACTAATGCTGTACTGGAGTGTGTAAAAAGGGGAATCTTGAATAGGAGCAGAGAGGTTATTTTATCTTTGAATTTGGTTTTGGTGTGACTATTGCTGGTTACTGTGTCCTGTTCTGGTGCTGACAATTCATGAAGGATGTTGCTACATTGGAGAGGGTTCAGAGAAGAACCATAAAAATGATTAAAGGATTAGAAAATGTGCCTGATAGAAATAGACTCATGGAGCTCAACCTGTTTAGCTTAACAAAGAGAAGGGTAAAGGGTGGCTTGATTACAATATATAGGTATCTACATGGGCAACAAATATTTAATAACAGCTTTTCAGTCTAGCAGAGAATGGTATAACATGAGCCAATGTCTTGACAATTCAATGTCTTCAAACTTGACAATTTCAGGCTGGAAAGAACGTGTACATTTTTAACAGTGAGCAAAATTAACCACTGGGGTAACTGACCAAGGATAATGATGAATTCTCCATCACTTGCAATTTTAATCAAAATGGGATGTGTTTCTAAAGATCTGCTATAGGAACTATTGTGGGGGAGTTCTATGGCCTCTGTTGGAGGTCAAACTAAATAGTCACAATAGTTCCTTCTGGCCTGGGAAT
>ML685875.1:1470419-1502655 GCA_007922175.1 Pelusios castaneus | reverse complement strand
TCCCCAGCCGAACAGTGTCAAACGAAACTTGGGTGTTGGTATACACAGGTTTTAGCCTGCTTAGCAACAGGGCAAACAACACTAAAAAGTGTTTTGACCTTTTATTAAAGCTACAGAAAAGAAAGGAAAACAGTGAAAGCATCAGAAATGTAAAGTATTAGATGAGGCTTATTCCATTTCCTTTTGCTGCACAGTGTTCTTAAATGGAAACACTCCCTTGTTTGACAGTCTTTTACACGGTCTTAAAGAAGATTAATTTGGGAGAGTAAGTGTCTTTTTTGGAAAAAGGGATGGAGTTAGTTTAGATGGACTGGAGCTGTAAGTGTTGCTGTTCTTAAAGGCCTGTCCTGTTTCCTTTAAAACAAAACACCCAAAAAAGGGACAGAAAAGAAAAGGAAAGATGACAAATGTAGCTTCTCTTTCTGGTATTGATTCTTGTGTGCAGTGTCCTTACTGGAAAAACACAGGGCTCAGCACATTGTCTTATCAGCCTCTCTGAGGTTGAGTAAACTTGTACCAGCCTTGGGCAATTTAGGGCATTACATTTAGCTACATCTTTTTAATCACAAGCTTACAACAGAGTTACAAAATATAGTCTTGTCTGGCTAAGCCAGACTCATTTGAAAGAAGGAAAAAGAAGAAAGAAGATATAAGGTAGGGAAGAAAAAGATCATACAAAGGAGAAGGGGTATTGAAGAAGTCTTACATCTCTAGGCGGTGGTTGGGACTCAGCTGAAGCCAGTAGACAAGACCTCTCTCTGGCTCAGCCTGGTGAGGACATCTCTCATGATCATGAAGGCCCAGGGCCCCAGGAGATGGTGGGTGGTGGCAACTATCACGGTGAAGCTCATTCTAGCAGCCAGTTTTTCTCCCAAAGCCATTTACTTTAAGGATCCCAAAATGGGAATGATGAGCAGAATAGCCCATGCCCTTATTATTTTCTCCACCACCTAGGCCTAGTTTCTGACACCAATTTTGGTTCACTGAGCTCTGGTTCCATATGCCTCTTTAAAAAAAAAAAAAAACTAGGCAAGGTCTTAACACAGTCCTCGAATTATATCAGTATGTCTTTTTATTTGGACTAATTCAGTCTTTGTCTCTCTGTTTTGTACTTTTTCCCATGAACATTTGTTGTGATGAGCCACTATGACTGCTTATGAACTTATTTTTTGCAGTTAAATGTACAGTGAGGGTAAAGTGATAGGCCCAGTTATCACAACAGCCTACAGAGAGGATAGCTTATGCACAAAACAGTGCAGAAGCATGATCAAAATAATGTTTATAATCTACCTCTGGTATTTACCTGGCCCCTATCATCACAGGATTTGAGCATCTATCTCACAAGTTCTAATGTATTTATCCTCACAACATTTGTGTGTGGTAAGACAGTGCTATTACCCCATATTAAAGATGGGACTGAGGCACAGTGTCTAAATGATTTGCCCAAGTTCATACAAAAAGTCTGTGGCAGGATAGGAAACCGAACCTAAATTTCCCAAGTGCAATGCTAGTGGACATCCTTCCTTTCAAATAGTAATGGTGCCATGTAAGTGGAAGACCTTTTTCAAGCTAGTTAGAAGCAGAGACAGAAATAGTACTTGGGAATTCCTGGCACTCAGCCCTGTGCTTAATCCACTAAACCATGTGATGTGGAAGGTCTCCCTAGTGGTACTGTGACCTCAGTTGACAAGAACTAATGTTCACTTGCTAATGTCCAAATAATCATGTTTTCAAATGACCTTTTTGTTGAGAAATCTTTATTTTTTCAAAAATTGCTTCCATCTCCTGTAACTTCTCATGACCTGGAGTTCAGGCAGGTTTTGGTAAAACAATTCACACAGATCTAGGTCATGTGCACCTTCTTGGAGATATGAGCTAAGCTCTTCTTTCCAATCATTACATTAAACACGATTGATACAATGAACTGTTGCTGTATCTTGAGAGTTGCTGTTAAAGTACAACGTTGGTTAACCAAACCTCAGTCCACCAACCATTGGTTAAGTGAAGCTCAGAGCTATCTGCCAGAGTTGTACTGCATTTTACACTGGCTTCTGGGTTCCCTAACTCACTTGTCTGCATCCAGCAAGTTGAAAAGGTGACATCCTGCCTGCCGACTTGCTCATGGGAAGAACCAAGGGGCAGGTTGCATATTAGGTTCCTGTTCCTGCAGAGCATAGTGAAGGGGTCTATTACTTCCACTCCCAAAACTTCCCAAGAAGTTGTTTTCTGGAGTGAGGAAGCCTGTTAACACCTACACCCTGCTATGTAGACGGGCTGCCTGCCTTCCCACCTCTACCCCCTTCTATCTTTCAGCTTATTTATTAGCAACATGATCTGTAAAGACTAACAGATTTATTTATTGCATGAGCTTTCATTTCTTCCATGAAAACTCATGCCATAAATAAAGCTATTAGTCTTTAAAAGTGCCACAGGACTCTGTTTGTTTCTCTGCAATAGACTAACACAGCTACCCCTTTGGATCATGATCTGTAAACATTCTTCTGGATGTTTTTCTTTGAAAGAATTTATGAGCTCAATGGAGAAAAGAACCACTAGATGGTACTGCATCTCTACAGTATATATATTATTCATACAACCTCTTTGTAAAAAGAATGGATGAGAGAACCTAATTCTTCAAGTGTCTACCTTCAGTCGCACTGAGCTAATAAGGAGTGCAATTTTAAGATTTCCCTCTCTAGTCTGTGGCTGCTTGTTGTTAATCATTTACCAGGGATACTCTTTGGCTAGAATAAGGCTCGATCCTGTAGTTAGGTCTTTCTTAGAGCTAGTTTCTCTTCTTCACTACCGTGAATGGAAGGGACACAAACAGAATGAGAGACCCTCAATGATTTGAGGTTTAATCTGTGGATATACTCCCCAAAATATGGATGTTGTTTAGAGAGTGCTATAAAACAGAGGATCCTTGTCTATGACAGGAGCTCCTAAGACCTACTTCAATCCGAAAAATTGTTATCTGTATATATGTGTACATGTTAACAGATCATCATCTATGGATACGTGAAAATAGCATTGCTCAAAAGCATCATAGGTTGCATAAAGTTGTTAGGTATTGAAAATTGCTCATGTTTAAGCAGCTATCATCAGATGATTAGTGAAATTTATTTGAACCTCTAAGCCTGTACAGTTGGACTGGGAATCTCATAAGAACAGGCTTTCTTATGGCAGGCTATTTGATCAGCATCCAGAAGCACAAAGGCTTGCAAAGAGGGAGAGTAATGTGGATTAAGTGAGCCATAGCCCTTTGCTCTGGTTGAATAGCTTATTTATGGTCTGGTTTTAATTTTGAGTAAATGGTTTTAGCCAGTTCCTGTCTTTTCCAGACTGGTTTAACCAACCTTAATACAGTTTCCTTCTCCTCAATAGTGTTGCTTGGAAGGACTGAGTGTTTGAGACACCTTGTTTGCAGTATCATCTCTCTCTCTCTCTCTCTCTCTCCCCCTCTTTCCCCTCCCCCCCCCATTGTACAATTACAATGAGTGCATGATGCTGGTGCAATACAACATACCAGACGATAGCTGGCCAAAATGACACTGTAAGAAGATGGAGAAAAATCTTATTTGCAAAGAAAGTTTCTACTGCTATGAAATGTAATGCACATTAAAAATACAGCTCTGATCCACCACTGCCTTACTCCAGTAAAATTCACGGCATTGCATGATTGTAAAAGTAGTATAACCGCATTGGTGCACAATTTCTTCTCTATCTTCTAATTGGGTGTGCTAAGTAAGGCAATCAAGTGGCGTAATGGCTGTAGCCAGTTACAGTACAGGATTGCAGTCATGCTTTGTTGAGTAACTTATAGACACAGGTATTTAATATATGTATATTTTCATAGTGATTTTAGTGTTTTTCTCACTTTTGAAAAGACATACATAAATATTCCATTCCGCATCTGGCTCATTGCAGGTGAAACAAGTAATACTTCACTAATCCAGTCTATGCTTGATGCTCTCTATAGACTCTAAGGTCAGAAGGGACCACTGTGATCATCTAGTCTGACCTCCTGCACAGTGCAGGTCACAGAACGTCACCCACCCACTCCTGCAATAAACCTCTAACCTATGATTGAGTTATTAAAGTCCTCAAATCATGGTTTAGAGGAGATGGCAACAGCCAAGGATAGGGTACCTCTTTGTACAGGTTCTGTATATGAGACTATATGCTGCCTCCCTCCCACCTCCATGCTTGGCATCCTTGTAGGAGGCATGCCAAGGCAGAGTTTGCCCTTGTGCTGAGTGTTATGGCCATTCTGGCCTCCTGAACAGACCAATGACACCTGTCTGGAGACTGCTGAAGATTATGCTAAGGGCCACAGCAATCCCAGGTGCAGGCAGAATCCAGATGGTATAAAGATGACTTGGAGTCCTGTGTTCTTGGCACACAAAGTTGTTGCAGATTTTTAGCATGGTTTACCTAACCTGTATGGACAGGAATATAAACCTACTATAACCATGACTGCATTGGACAGAGAGGAGCCTTGGAGGAACAGAAGAGGAAGCCATTGACAATCTATCACCGTATTCTGCAGATGATGGGCAAAGGTAAAAGGCAGTAGAATGCAATGACTACAGCCCGTGTTCAGGAATTTGGGAAAGGAGGGTAGCAAAACACCTCTCTAATCATCTTTCAGTGGCCCAGGAAAGGTAAGAAATCTATGAAGGGAGAACAGTTCTGGGACACTGTTTGGTATGAAGGACCAGCCCTGAAAAGTCAGTGATACAAAGCTCCATTTATCTCCCATCTACTTTGTGATGGGGAACCAACCACAGTGTGGTATGTGAAAGTTGTTCTCTTACATAAAGGGAAATCCAAGAGCCGTGGAAAGAACAATGTGAACATGACTTGCTGCTGAATCAAACTTTAACAAGATTAAACAAGAAACGAAAGCAATCCAATCTTACAACAAACAGAGTTATTCTAAACTGGTTGAGGGAAAAATCCCAGACACTTCTAAACACAGAAATGTACGGGAACTGTCAAGGTGGAATGGCTGCATGTGATAGGGTTTTATACTAAGGATGTTGGGGGAGATTTTCAAAGTTCAGCTGCCATTTGCATCTTTGAAAATTTCCCTTGTGTAAATGGACCATGGAATGTGAGGCTAGAAACTCTAAACATCATAACTCATGGTGTCCATGAATCTCTGACACACTCTTATTTCACGGTCTTGCCATGGGTACAATTGCCCCTCTCTTTTTGGGACGGGGTTGGAGTAACTTTTCTTTTCTGGTACTTAATGACAGTGCAGTGATATTTTAATAAATATATTTTACGTTTCCTGAAAAGGAACCACTGAGCAATAGGACCATAAAAGGCAAAAAACTTGCTGAACTTAGAATACTTTTGACAACCATTTCTGTAGCTGGGCAGGGACATGAATTAATTTTGGTACAAGATAGATTCCAGAGATTGCTCAGTAGACTGCATGTAATGACAATCCTTGAACAGCCAGGAGTGATGACACATAAACCTCACCCTGAGAATTAAAGTGTTTTGGGTTTCACCTTTCAGTGTCTTTTCAGTTGAATGCCGTGCATTGTGATTCTCAGGAACAGACTTCTAAGAGGCTACTTTGGCAATCTGAGATTTCCAGAGAGCTGCACCCCATTTCTCCAGCCAATGCCTTCTATGCCGAGGATGAGAGGATTTGGTGTAGTAGAGATTAGTTTCCTATGACTATATTTTGACTAGAATAAACACAGCTGGGATTTGTAGGTGTAAAAACATGGGTGCATTACTTGTACAGAGGCAGAGAGGTCTGGGAAGCCTCCAAACCTTTATAACCATTTTCTTTTCATTTGGAGGAGGACAAGAAGTCTTTTGGGCTATGTCTACACTGGCAAGTTAGTTCGAATTAAGGAGGCTTAATTCGAACTAACTAAAGCCATGGCTACACTAGGCTTTAGTTAGTTCAAATGAAGGGCTTCCTTAATTTGAACTAAGAAGTTTGAATAGGGTATTCAAACTAAAGGGTTAATTCGAACTAACTTTTTCTAGTTCGAATTAAGCTAATTCGAACTAACTAAAATTAGTTCGAATTAGTTAGTTCGAACTAACTAATTCGAACTAATTTTAGCAAGTGTAGACATAGCCAAAGAGTTTTGTAATAGTCCTGGTATGAAATCCAGACAGATAAAAACTCTTTAGTGCCCCCCTGGAAAGTTTTGCTATTATTAATAACAATAATAGAACAACTTGAGATACAATGTTTTTTGTGAGCCTCTGATTCAGTCTTTGGAGTAAAGATTGTTTCCGAAGGGAAGGAATGTAGCTTTTCATTTAGAAGAAATCTGCAATGCTGAATATTTATAGTTTGGAGAAGGAAGGGGTTCCATTCCCTCATTTAGCTCATCATACAATTATTTCCATCCAAGACCACTAGTTTTTGCAAGGAAATCGATTGAGCATAATATCCTCTGGATTGCTTGCAACAATGTCAACATAAAAGCCTTGAGAACAAGGAAATAACACAAAAATGAGATGGGAGAAATAATGGAGATTTTGAGGAACTATTATCATGTTTGACTCTGTATTAGAAAAAAAAACATCAGCAATGAGATTTTTGTTGGTGAACCAAACCAGAAAATAACCTTCCTATATTTGCTTCTAGAAATAGTAGTTTCACATCATTGAGAAAATAGCTGTGTGAATTTTTTGACCTGAAAGGTGACATTGAAATGCTTCACGAATCGAGCTTGACTTTGCTGAATGGTTTGGGTCAGAAAAACCTGGGGGTGATGGTGGACCCTGAAAAAACTGAGACATTTTTGAGGTATTGTCAATACAAAATATTTTGATTTGGGGGGCCAAAATGACTTTTTGTTTTAAAAGTTCCTATAATTTTATTTTTTTTAAATAAAAATATTTTTAAAATGCTTGAAATTAAAACAAATCATTCTGGTTCTGTCCAAATGAAATGTTTAGCTCAACCCAAATGATTTTATTTTTTACTTTTCTGTTTGCCAAAAAAAATAGGGAAAAACTTTTCATTTGACCTGAAATGATTTTTTTTTTTAAATTTTTTCTGAATTGCTAACAAACCAAAGAAGCCTTTCTTTTGCCTTGCTCTGCTAGTGAATGGTTTGGTCATGTGACTGTTTCCAGATGTTATGTGCATCATAAATGCAAACAAAGCAAATCAAAACAAGCATACTGCACAGAAATGTGAAAAAAGGGGAGGAGTGAAAAGAAAATAGCTCTGTCCAATGAACTAAGGTACTAAATCTCTGCCAAGGAACTAGAATTAACAAAGCAGGTAAATAGAACAGCCTGGTATTAGAAATATCTAGTATTAACCTGCTTTGGTGCAATAATGTATTGAGATGTAGGAATTTAACAGGTGGTTAGATTGGCAAGGTTGCTATGTATATGCAGAAGTAAAATTCTCAGGCGGTTTGGTGACTTAGGTGGTGTGGAGCTTACAGCAGGGGCCAAAGGCTTGATCCCACAAATATTTACAGAGGTGCTTAACTTGAGAGATGTGTGTTGTTCCACTGAGGTCAGTGTAATGAGCCTACTTGCATACATAAAGTTAAGCATAAGTTTTTGTTCCAAAGGGGTAGCCGTGTTAGTTTATTGCAGAAAAACAAACGGAGTCCTTGGCACTTTTCAAGACTAACAGATTTATTTATCGCGTGAGCTTTTGTGGGAGAAAATCCCACTTCGTCAGACGCTTTGAAGATGGGGAACTTACAGAATGGGAGGAAATTAAATGCAGGGAAGTGTATGACATAGGATCAGGCCAGGCTGTAACAGCAAACCAAAATAGATGTTAGGATTCAAACACTGGGGAACAGCACATAGAGGAAGGTGAGGTCAGATCCTGTCCCAAATTTCATTAGTTGTTTGCATACCACCAGCATTTTGTCAGTTCTCAATATATATGGGTTTTTTTTCAAGGACCCTTGACATCTCCTGTCTATCACCATTTCATATGATTGTCTTTTTTTTTTCTTCCAGTTTTCTTATTGCTTAGAACCACTCTTTATATATTATATGGGAAAATTTCCATTATTTTGGGCTGAGGACCCCAGGAAAAAAAGTCACTTTCCTCTTCCTTCAACCCTCTCACCCTCAAGCAAGCAAAAACCAGATACAAAGAATATGGAGATCTATAACCCAATTATAAGACAATTGTTGCATCCGAGCCTTCAATATCAGCATATCACAGTCACGTGTGTGTGAATTAATTAGAAAGCATACAAGGGGCACAAAGCAAGCAAGCATGACGTTCCAAGGCTCAAGGCCTAAATTCCTTGTGTTAAAAATAAACCACTGACCAACAAATTCTTGGGTGAGATTTTCAATGCCAGATAGAGGATTAGCACATGAAATTTGCATTAAAATTAATGTGTGGAGGGCATATAGTGTTTAACATTATAAAAGAGCCATGGACTTTCACTTATAATTAACAAGTCAGATGCACAAAATAAATCATTGTCCTATGGTGACTTACTGCTAAAGCCTTGTAATTCACAGGTATGTGTGCTCAGAACTCAAATGATCAATTTCTGACAGCATCAGCCTATAGAATAGTTTCATTCCTCCTTGTTCTGATAGAATCACTTCCTCTTCCTTTTGTTATTGTTGTTGCTGTGGAAGGGAAGGCCTATCTTTTCAAAAAGACCTATGGAAGTTAGCCATGAAGTTTCTCTTGAAATCCTGTAGGAGATAAGCACCTAACATCCTTAAATTCTTTGGAAAATCTCAGCATTGGTGGATAAAAAGAACTGAATAACACAGCCTTGTTTTTACTACAGACCAATCCACGTTTGAAAATTGGATTACACTTTACATTCAGGGTACATTTAGGAAAGGTTGATCAATGAAGGTAGGACAAGAAGTAATTACCAAATTTGCAACTAGGGACATTTAGATTAGATATTAGGTAAAACTTTCTAATTATAAGGGCAGTTAAACTCTGGAATAGGTCAATAAATTAACTATAACATGACTTAATCCCACCTGTAATGCATTCTGCTGCTGTGCTTGTAACATGCAACTGTCAGTAACATGCTTACAAAATCTATTAATCATTTATTGGCCCTTTATGACCTACTTAAAAATGTACGCTTTCAGATAAAATGTGATATAAAGTTGGGTTAAAACTGCTCAGACCTCGCTTTGCACAGATGGCTGTGAACTCCATTGGCCAGCTGGTGTGTTGCCCTGAGAGTTCAAAACTGGTGGCTTTCTAACATGACTGATGGAGCCAAAGAGGGAAAATGTGGGAAGGAAGGTAAATTATAATAGCAATGTTACAGGATAGATTCCCCTGAGTATGAAGAGGGCACTCAAATGACCTTGCTTTATTGTCTGTTGTATGACTCATTGTTTGCCTGATAGTTTCTTCAGGCTTTGTCTCCTCCACCCCTACTGGAACCAAGAGAGGAAGACAAGAATCTCCTAAATTTAATGTCGATTGAATGCCCCTGGACTGCATCAAGGTGTGCCCGAGCGTCCTTGCAGCCAAAACCCCACAGGGAAGGGAGGATCGAAGTGAGGGAAAGGCAATAGGTGCTGGGCAGTGAGGGGAACCAGGAAATCACCATCTGTTAATTATTGATGGAGTCAGCATTAAATTATGCCAGGAATCCTCTTAAGCTGAAAGGAGAACAATGCAACAGAAAGTGGATGTCTTCCAGGCCCTATTGTATATGGATTAAATGACTTGCTTACGATCACACATGAAATATGTCCTTAATTTCCAGTGGCCTGGTTTAACCACTAGCGAACTCTGAGTGGCAGCGGTCATCAGCCAGCCTCTTCCCCACCTTTAGTCTGCATCCATGCAAGGATTTCCGTGCAATCAGGGAAAAAGGGAAATGACATCTTTGTCAGATGATCCCAACCCCACAACTACCGTTTAACAATTTGTATCCCTTCCTTTCACTGAAGTGGAGGGGAAGGTCTTGTCACAAATGGGCAATGGGCATGCATTATAACTGAATGGTAGTAAAAAACTAAAACTCCAGGGCAGTGGAGTGAGGAGAAAGCCACTGCAGGTGTGCAGCTGAGCAGGCTGCTAACTGGTTGGCAGCTGAACATTAGGAGGAAGCATTGAGAAGAGAGATGGGAGTGGAAGAACAACACTAATGCTGAGCCTTACAACTGAAATATACAGAGATTGCATTTTCTTTCTCTGTGTTGCAGCCTCCTTGGATTCTATCCTGTGCTGCTACTGAGGTAGGCAGCCCATAAATATTGCAGTATGTCAGGGCAACTCTAACCTGCACACTGAGCCTCCATCCCTTTTGTATTCTCCTCCCTCTGTTAATACCAGATAATCTAACTGCCCTATTCCCGGCATGCACATATAGACCATACTAGGAGATGTCATAACATTTGTTAAACTTGTTATTCAGTTCAACAAATGTAACATTTAATAAATGTACACACTTATTGGAGGCCTCCACTCACAGGACAATAAATCAGTACAGGGGAAATGCAGCCACTGATCACTTCCATCTTTCTTCATTTCATCTAATTATTTCCAACTAATCCCACAGACTACAGTACGATAGAATGAAAAGGTACTTGTGTGCTCTAGTGACACATGGCCAACTGCCCAGGGAATGTTGAGATCTTGCAAATCATAGCATTTGTATGACATACATCATGTGCATATTCATGGAGAGCTCTACTATCTAAATTTGTCATGATTATTTGTGGTTATATTTAGGAGTGCTATGAAAGGAAAATATGTCACATCCTATGATACCCTGGGGATAAGGAAATGTTAATGAGCCTGGAGGTTCAGCTCAGAGAACCAGGCAAGAGGTCAGTTCAATATTCTGTGGCATCATGGCATGGTGGAACGGACACTAAATAGGGAGCCAGGAGACCTGCGTTCTGTTTTCCACTTTGCTCTTGTTCTGCTGTGGTGATATTAAGTAAGTCACTTTATACTCTGGGTCTCTGTTTTCCCTCCCACCTACTCTCTGGTTTGGCTGTTATCTCTGTGGGGCAGGGACTATTCCTTGCTACATATTTGTACAGCACCTAGCACAATGGGGATACAGGTATACCTGTCAGACAAATAAGAATTCTAACTGGTGCAGCTATAACTCTCACTTTCCTGTCAAACTTCTTTCTTTATTTTCTCCTTCCCTGGCTTTAAACACAGTATATGAGCTGATTTTACATTATTTCAGACTTTTTTATTCTGCAAACTGTTGGTCCCAGGCAACAAAAATACAGGAGAAAATGAGAGAAATGTGTGCAATATAAAAGAGGAAATAAGGAGAGGCAAACCTACCAGAAATGAAGGTGGGATTGCCAGGTTCAGTTGCAACTTGCAGAGAAAAGTGTTTGCTTCGGGGCAAAGAGGAAATGTTTAGAGAATTAGCCAGGTTCAACCTTGACGCAACTCCATTGACTTTAGTAGAGTTACATCAGGGATGAATTTGACCAGTTTTGCCTTTTGAATTAGAAAAGATACAGAAAACAACTTGCATCACGAGTAGCTGGAGCATAAATATATTACCCCACATCTGTATTTCTTTTCTCCAGCCCTTTAGTCATCCACATTATGAGCCTGAATCTCATTGACACTAAGGGTGCGTCTAACCCACAATCATGGTTTGTGATTGCACCTCATGTGAACATACCTGATGTACCTTTAATCTACCTTCTTTGATTGCTGGTAGCCGTGAAACTGTGGCAACATGGGTTAGCTAATTGAATAATTACCTAGGATCCCAGGTGGGCTTGTCTCATGTCAAATTAAAAAAACTGGATATTTTTGGCAAAGAAGTTCATTTTCAAAATAGGCTATTTTTTCCCACAAAATCATTTTGTGTTGGGAAACTTTGACCAGCTCTATTTAAAGCCATTATTTCCTCACAACTGAGGTAGAGAGCGTCTCTGTGCCTTACGTCCTGTCTACACATACAGCTGCAGCACTTAGTGGAGACATTAGCTGTACTGACAAGCGAGGTAGTAGCTGTGTCAATGGGAAAAGCCCTCCCATCAATCTAGCGCTGTCTATACTGGGGAGTAGGTCAGCCTAACTACATCACGCCTGGGTATGGATTTCCTCAGCTCTGAGTGACATAGTTATACTGACAGAAATCTGTAGTGTAGACCAAGCCTTACTGAGCATCACACAGTAAATCGTAATGGAGCCAGAAAGAAAACCTAGATCATCTACTTCCAGACTTGTCACTTATTTATTGACGGAACCATGATGCTGACGCATAGCAAAGCAACAACAGAAGTTAGACTTCCAGTGTATCATATGCCAGTGGCCCACAATGAGTGCACAGTTATCTGAGGAATCATCATGAGACTTTGTGGCCATGCCATTTTACAATGTGGTGTTGTGTCATGAAAGATGTGATTTTACTTGTGTGTCACCACCATATCCATGGAAATGTGTGTGCACTGAATAATACTATTAAAATTCTTTCTTTGTTCCAGAGAGGTTACTTTTATTTCCTTTTGCCTTTTTCAATTTGATTTCAACACCCAAGAATATGAATTTAAAAAATGACATATCAAAAAAGAAATATTTGGGAAAAGCTGTTACCTTTTTTATTGAACTCAAAATCTGAAATTCTTACTTTTCCAAAGTGTAATCTAAATACAATTAAGTATGCGAAAGTCCACTCTATGTTTCCCAGTAGCCTCCCCTTGTGATTTTTACTTGTTCTAATCCTGAGGGACCCTGAAGCTTGTGTTTGTTCTTTGTAGCTCATTAATATATGTAGGCCAGGAATCTGTGGGATTTCTCTGTTAAATACACAATCTTTGTCTTTTTCAGTGGTTAGTCTTATGAAAGTGTTTGTTTTTAAAGTTCATTTGGAAACATGGTGTTGAAGATGATGAATGGTGGACATGGCTTTAGATTTATGATCAGTTACATTTCATCTGTCATACTCCTGCTATGCTGTTGCTTTCATTTATTGGCTCTCCACTTGCTGATAGGGTACCTGGTAGTGCATATTGTTCATGACACAGAAAGAAGTCAAATCAAATTCAGTTTAGTCAGCTCCTATGAAGTCCATGGGGTTATACCTTCAAACCCATTTGACTAATTCTAATTCTTTTAACACAGTTTCTAACAAACTGCAGTTGTTTCCCTTAAGAATCCTTGACACAGCTGTATGGTTTTATTTTGCCCAGCAAATTGCCCATCACATTTTAATTTTCTTCTGTCTACTCATTGCTTTCTTGCTGCTGGTGGCTTGCCTGAAGAAGAGGGAGGCAACTGATAGAGGAGAGCAGCTGCCATTTTCACCTGCTCATATTAGCCCATGCAGAGGTGAAGGCTATACTGTGTCTGGCTTCTATGCAGCACTTTCTCCTTCTCTTTTGATTCCAGAACTTGGGCAGGGAATTGCTGAGTGATGCCTGGCCAGTGGTGACATTCAAGGGAATTGGGGCTCATTATGGCTGATGGCACCTCCTTCTAGTTGTTCACTTTTCCTGTTCAGGTGACCAAAGGATTGTCAGGAGAGGAGAAAAATGTGGTTCTCAAATGTGGTGCACAGCTCTACCTAACCTTGACCACCTACAGCCATGCCATTACCACCAAGATGGCTCAGAGCTTGGATAAGATCAGCTCATGGATGAAGAACAGCTAGCTGAAGCTGAACCCAAACAAGACAGAGCTCATGCTGGTTGGCAGAGGAAAGCATCAGCCTTCTTTGGCTGGAGGCACACACCCACAGTTGGTCAGTTCAGTCTGTAGCACAGGAGTGCTCCTTGATTCCTCATTGATGCTAAGTTCTCATATGGCAGCATTCGCAAGTAACACTTTTCTCTGTCTCCAGTTGGTTAGGAGATGCCTATGCCATATTGGTGGATGATGACTGACCTCAGTTATTAACCCTTTCATCATCTCCTATCTGGATCAAACCAATCTGATATACTGCGGAATGAAGGCTTCAGGCTTAGGGAACTCCAACCAGTATAGAACACTGCAGCACTTCTCGGCGAAGACTCGTCAGACCCGACCTCCATTATCTACACCACCTTACCAGAGAATACTGAAGCAAGTTCAAGATCTCAGCCCTTACTTTCAAGGAACTCAATGTCCTGGGACCAGGATATATAAAAGGCAAATCTCCAGGATGAAGTCCATGGTCAACAACTTTGCTTTTCTGCCACAGTGGACCACCTGAGAATAAGTGTAAAGCTCATCTGTATGGAGGACAGAACTTCCTTTTGGGCCAGTGTGATTGTGAAATAAATTCCCATGAGAGCAAAGGACCATCACAAACTTCATAACATAACAATGTGCAAAGCACATTTCTTGGACCTTGCCTTCTTTAAAATAAACATTGAGCAACTTATATATACATATATGTGTGTGTGTGGTGTGCACATAAACACATTTCAGAACATTCCACTCACAATTTGATTTCTGGAGAGAGAATGAGAAAACAAACTCATGTCAAATGTTCATCACATTGCTTAATGCACTAGTGGAAGGTGCTCAGATACTACTATGGTAAATGTGGTATAAAGACCTATATAGACTAGAAGAGTTAAAAGTGCTGCATGTAAATTACTGACCAACAGAAAGATCCACCTTTTAATTAGCTAATTGTTGATCCTTTTCAAATTGTGGATATAAGTATTAGGCAATATATAAACTTTGCCATTCATTTGGCTGGCAGTCTGAAGAATGCCTGCGTTACATAAGAAACATCTTTGAAAAGTTATTTAAGCTGACACATTCAAAGACAATTTTGTTTAATGAGTCAATTCAAACTGTCATAAATTTCTCTGGTTCTTCCCAAGCTTTTAATTATCTGTAAAAAAGTTCTACCAATCCCAAAGGACTCATAGATTCATAGACTCTAAGGTCAGAAGGGACCAGTCTCATCATCTAGTCTGACCTCCTGCACAATGCAGGCCACCAAACCTCACCCACCCACTCCAGCAATAAGCCTCTAACCTATGACTGAGTTATTAAAGTCCTCAAATCATGATTTAAAGACTTTAAGATACAGAGTATCCACCAGCAAGTGAGCCATTCCCAATGCTACAGAGGAAGGCGAAAAAACCTGCAGAGCCCTAGCCAATCTGCCCTGGGGAAAAATTCCTTCCCAACCCCAAATATGGCGATCAGTTAAACACTAGCATGTGGGCATGTCTCAACAGCCAGTTACCCAAGAAAGAATTCTCTGTAATAACTCAGAACCCACCCCATCTACCCTCCCTTCTTAGGCCTCTTGTATATTCACCACCAGTAGTCAAAGATCAGTCAATCGCCAAACTAGGCTGTCCCATCATACTGTCCCCTCCATAAATTTATCAAGCTCAGTTTTGAAGGCAGTTATGTTTTGTTTTGGGACATATTACCAAAGAGGCCAAAGTATATTTCAGATCTTAACCAAATACACACTTAAAAGCAATGCTTATTAATTAATATTTATCAAAAAGAAAAAGAGAGGATATTGGTTAGACGATCGTATACATACAGATGAGAATAAAAAGCTCATAAGTCAGATTTATTTCAAAGTAGAGATGATAACTGAGTTGCAAAGTTCTTCATTTACCAAACTCTCTGGAATTTACCCAAACGGTCTGGGGATTATCATGCTTGTTTAAAGCTTCCTTTTTCAAATTCCAGTCCTGAGAAATGATGCAGGAAATGAAGACAAAATGGAGATGTTTTCAGGGCTTTAAATATGCTCTGCCACGTGGCTGGATGCTCACTGTTTCAGCTTGTGGAAATTCACAGAAACAAGATGGAATCCAGGGTCACATAAGTAGGTCACATGTTCTTGTACATTTTGTTGAGTCATAGGAGCCGCCATTACAACTGGCCGAAGCCTCCACAGGAAACCTCACTGGATGGGCTCAACCTTCTTTTATGGCCCATTGTAAAAGCTAAGTATCCTTTGATGGGCCATCAAGTGGCATTGTTCATTCACAAAGTAATTGGACGGGATGCAATCTCAGGAGCGAGCAAACATCTGAAATTCAGATGAAAAGTCATATTTATAGCTTCAGATGCAAAGATGATATATGCATATAAACAGGACAATCACACTGAGCACATCATAACTTTTCCTTTGATATTTTACATGGCATATTTTGTATAAGATTTGTTGCTATTATATAACAGGGATAGCAACAATGAGATGTATGGTCATATTTTAATCACATCATGTCACATTTTAATCATATCTGCATAAAACTACAGTAATGTGATACAGTTAGAGGTTCAGATGCAAACGCTACTGTAAATGGGACTGTCACTGGGGACTGAATGCTAAGGGGATGTTTGCTGGGCATATGTAGCAGGCGGCTTTTAAACCTCACTTCCTCTTTTCTATACCAGGGAAGATTGAGATGAAGAAAGGAAGGCCGGATTTAGGCATGTCTAAAAAAAGATCTGGGGAAAATGAAGCAAGTAAAGCTGTGGGATTGTGTAGATACCTTCAGTTAGATTCTGACCCAGATCTGCAGTAGCATAGCTCCGTTTAAATCGGTGGAGGAGTACTGGTACTTTAATACAGGCTGCCTGTCCCATGTTACCCTCATTTTGTCATCAAGGTTCTCTGAGACTTGTGGTCTAAAAGGCATGCTAAGAAGTCAAACTATATGAATGTACTCCTTCCCTCACACAAAAGAACTGGAGCTGCCTGGAGGTGTCTCCCACAAAAGGGCTATGGAGGAAACCTTAGAAAGGCTTCTGAGTGGTCAAGAGCAGCAAACCCTGGAGGGGGCTAGTTGGTTTCTCTTGGAGCTTTGCTGATTTCTTTGTTCTGTGGTTTGGAGGAATCTCCCACACTAGGAGATGATTGAGAGCAAGGTGAAGGAAGAGGCCTTGGGCAAAGAAGCAACATAGGCTTGAGGCTCAGACTGGGTGCTTGCTCCTTTCAGGAGCCCAAGGGCTAGAGTATCCCCTTCACCACCCTACCACTCCAAAGTGGGAGTTGGACATGCACCCAAATGAGACATCTGTGACCTTGAGCTGTCTGAAGTGGAATTTTATTTAGTTGTATAGAACTTCAGATAAAGAGGGATTTTAGTAAATGCAGAGGGCTGAACCACCTTGCCAAGAGGTGGAAACTGAGGAAGCAGCAGCATTACCATGGCAACCACTGTTATAAGGACCTACACGTGTTAAGCAGCATTTAAAACTCAGTTCCCAGGCCTTTGAATATGTTCTATTCAGAAGGCCCCACATGTTAACAGCTGCTCATATAAAATGTTGGCTGTCCAGTAGCCTTGAGGTTTACTCTCCATAAATCTCTACAGCCTTAACAGGAATTCCTGAGGGGGCAGAGGAATGTACTGTACCTTCAGAAAGGAAGTTAATAGCAGTCATTCTTTTTATAGATAATGCTGCTATTTAGGAAGTCAAAAGTACAATATGTCTTCGTTGATTAAATTTCCCATGTAAGCAAAATGCTCATAAAGTTAAGTTATGCCATTTTTCTTCCTATTTATTTGCTGCAGCAGCAGTGGTCATATGAAAGCTTGGAGCATCACAGTAGTAAGCTCTCCTTTGCTTTCCTTCCATATTCCAGATCAGCATAATAACAACAAAAATGAGGGAAGGCAAAGAAAGGGAATTGAGGAAGGAAGATGTGGGTTTCCAAGTAACCCCAGCATTCATGCTATATCACCCTGGCTTACCTTTCCTGCATCCACATTTGTTTGAAACTTAGGCCCAGCCCACAACTGACTGCTCAGCCAAAGCCAGAAACATGACCTGCTCCTGCTCCTTCCTACCTAGAGTCATTCCTGGCACACTCTCTATCCTCACATGTAGCCAGTTACTCAAACAGCTCTTATTCTTGGCCCGTGGGCATTAGAACTGAAGCACTGAGGCTATGCTTCCATTTGTGGTGGGTGGGGCTTGAATTCTAATCAATCAGGGAACACTTCCCTGCTCATTTATGCTCATGGGTTCTTTTTTTCACCTCTTTTAAAATAATGGACAAGATAAGAGCATCAGTAGACACATGTTTGGCCATAAGGTTGCCACTTTTCTGCAGTCCCGTCAACAGGTGGTGAAGCTGTTGCTGTTGAAAAATCTGAAATGTTTCCAGTTAGTTTTTCTTAATGATCCTCTCTAATCTAAGGTTTCTCCATCTAAGCAAGTGAGATGGGTGATTGTCCTCAAAGGGAACAACTCTATTGGATGGTTTTGCTGATCTAGGAATTCATGTGACTCTTATCTTGCTTTGAGGTACAGTCTTCCTGGCTTTCTCTTTCTCAGATTTGGTTGCAATATTTTAGTAGATTGCTCTCAGCTATAGTATATTTCAGAATATTCATATTGATCATTCAAATAAAAATGAATCCAAGGTGACTTACTTTGTTCAACTACTTTTGTCAGTCTGATTAATAACCATATTTCTCCTGACCTTTGTTATAAATCTGTTACAAAACCTCTTCCAGACACAAACTAATAAATATACTAAGGTACTTCCGCTCCTGTTCTTATATTTGTTTGTTGTTCTTTTTGATCCAGTTCTGCTTGCCAAGAGCTATTAAATCCATACCAGGAAACTGTAGGCTGTTTTTAAAAAAAAAGGCTGAAACTGTCAAGATTTCAGAAGAGAAAAATGTGTGTGCAATTAAAGTTTTATCATGTGCAGCTTGAAAATACACCGGTCCCATTTCAACAGTTGGGTTGTTAGACAGTGATATGTAGAAAGCCACGCCCCATTGAGCGATATCTGAAAAAGGTCTAAAAGTATGTAGCTGGATTTGAAAAGTACAAACCATTCTGTGTTAGATTCAAAAGTCAAAACCAAAAACTGAAAGGCAGCTGCTAGGGAAAATTCAAGCTGAAATTGTTAAGAAATATGAAAAGGAGATATGTGATGGGACTGGACACCTCATGAGAGGCTCTGAGAGCACCTTAGTCTTTAATTGACATTCTGGCATTAAGCAGGCCTTACAAGACATCCTGATAAATAGTAACTAAGTCATGGTTCCCTAATTCCACTATAATCTATGGTCTGGCTCTGGAAGCAGCTGAAAACAGTTTCCAGAAAGGTCCGCTGCTTGGTCAAACAGAATAAAATAGCAACACATAAACACATTCACATACACTGCATCTCCGTATGCCTCAAGAACTAGAGACAGCTTTTAGGTTGTTGTCTTCTGTGTCTTGAAGAATCACCACCAATCCCCGTGCAAACCATGTACAGTAGGAAGACCAGTATCTCTCCCTTCATTTGAAGATTTCCTTGGCACAGGAGTTTGTCTTACTTTTTGGCAATGATCAACATTTTTGTTCTGTGCATGTGAGCTGCTTACTACAGGCAATTTGCAAACACCACGGTTGGGAAAAAGGGGGTGGTGGAGGATTTTTTTACATTATCATAAACTGCTGAAAAACAAAACAAGTTTATTTTGTCTGCTCAGTGCAAATGTTTATGCAAAATAATTAGCCGAAATGATTTGTTAACTCAAAATTGTTCAACCTTTTCTCTTTTCAGCATCAGGTGAGAGGTTGTATCTGTTCTGTGATGGGCATGTTTTCATCCTGTTTCTATGTGTGGGTATTTTAGTTGAATTGCTATTTTGCATGGTTGGATTGTGAAACAGAAATGTCCATAACATGACGTGGCATGAAAGAAACTGAACTGAATTGTGGCTGCACTTTAATGAGTGGGTTTTTCATTTGGTGGATAATTTATGAACACTACCACAATTCTGCTTTTTGCAAAGTGAAATCATGGTTGATGCATGCATTATACCCTTTGGCCTAGACTATCAGCACTACTGATCAGCTGATACAGATGATACTTCATTCTAAATGGGCCATTTTTTCTTCAGGGGAAACTGTTAGCAACAGTGTTTCAAATTGTAGCAGCAATTCTGACTGACAACTAGTACAGTATGTAATGTATTTATCAGATTATCTTTCCTTGGAATCTGGGCAGACAAGACTACTGTCGCATACCAACAGCTATCATTATCCATCCAGCAACTGGAGTGGAACTCATAATGTTCGGTGTGTCAAAGACACAGGCTTCTACTTGCTGAACTGCTCTATAGGGTAAGCCAGGGGACAGTAAACTCTATGCAGAAGAAAACAATGTTGAGCACATGCACGCTGATATAATGTATTATAATATCCAAAACTTAATTAAAAGCAGTGCAAGCAAGTGTTTCCCAAGACTTCAACTGCAGCTTAAAAACCCACCAAAACCTTCTATGAGCTGCAGAAAATAAAAGGGTTGGCGTCTACTAGGTTTGAAGATGGACAATGACAAGATTGTGCATCTATTATACAGAATGGGGGATTTGTTCATTTGAAGCCATTGAATGTTTTAAAGGTTATATATAAAAGGGAAAACCACTTTATCTTATTATTTTTATTACAAATATTTGCCCTGTAAAAAAGAAAGAAAAGAATTAGCATTTTTCAGTTCACCTCATACAAATGCTGGAGCATAATCTCAAAGTCTGTGAGTTAAGGCAAGTCACTGGAAGGTGACCCACATCCCTTGTCAGCCAGGAGAGTCACTTATTTCACTCTGGTTGGTCATGCAAATTAAGTATTTTATGGTTCACAATGAATGCCCATTTACAGTTTGGGCCAAATGCTAATTAATAGATAGCTGTGGCTAGAGAAAAAAAACACCAAATCCAACTGGGGTTTTGCTGTTTTAGGAGTAAGAAAACAAATTTTTGAAGCTGTATTTGGGATGCAGAGAAACTCCTAGGTAGACCTTCAGTCTGTGACGACAAGCCACCAGGGGACCTGAACTTATGAGAAGGGTTCTCAGCCAAACTGATTGACAATGCTGGGAAAAGGACTTTATCTTGTAGGAGATGGGAATGCCTTATGACTTATGAGTTTGTAGTATATGTAGCCATTTGTTGCCATCACTCTTACTATCTCTTGAATCTTTGTTTTTTTGATAATGAGCTTATTCTTGTTTTCACTCTCTCTGTATATGTCTAAGTGCCGTGTCTTGCGCAGTGGGGACCCTGAGTTGAACACTGCAAATTGCTGTGCACTATTCCTTTGAGAACAGAAAATCTGAAAGCTCTGTGATCGTTCAGCGGAACAGGGCTGAGCTCTCCAGAGGGACACCTGGAGGACTTGAAAGTTGGTGTGTGCCTATTGTTAACTTATACAGAGCCAGCAAGGCCTGCAGACACCTGGAAGGCTGTGCTTGTGCTGCTAGCGGCTAGTGATTTCAGGCCGATTTCCTTTTACAGCCCAAAAGGCAGGTGGTGGCGAGGTGCCTCACAACCCTGGGTACAACAGGAAGTGTCATAGTGGTGTAGACAGCAGGATAGATACCCAGTTCGCTGGTTAGATAAGCATCACACGCCTGGCACTTATTTACTAGATACTATAGATACTAAGAGATTCAAATGTGAGAAGGTTGGGAACAGGTACGGAAAAGATTATGGTTTATTTGTTTTCTGTTCATTTTGAGTAAGGGACTAGAGCAGAAGAAAAGGCAGGAGGAGCAAAGCAGCATATGCTAGATGCATCAAAAAGCAGCTGGAAGAGCTGTGTACAGACTGAGTATGGCCTGTTTGCTACCAGAAAAGGTGTGGAGGGGTTGAAAGCCCTATTTGTGCAATATGACATGCAGTAGCAGGTCAGCCGGATTCTCAAGCATGCTTAAAGACTTGGAAAACCAGCCTGACCCAGTTCTTGGTGAGACAGTCATGAAACTCAGACTGGCTGAGATAGAGGTCCAGAAGATGGCAATAGCAGAGAGAATAGGAGTAGGAGGCAGAGAAGCAAAGGCAGGAGACAGATGAAGCCGCCTCAGAGGTGGCCCACCCAATAGCACTGGAGCTAGAAGACAAAGCAAAAAGTCTGAAACCTGAGATGCATAAGCCCTAGGAAAAGCATAAGAGAGACGGCATGCCCTCAGCACGCTGACGTACAAAAACTGACCCCTCAGCTCCTAAGTAAGCTCTGGCAGGGGTCACACAGCTGGGACAAGCTATACCTAAGATATGGAGGGACTGATTGCACTGAAGAATATCTAACTACCTTTGAAAGAATACGCAGGGTACAGAAAATCCCTGATGACTAGAGAATGACTGTCCTACTGCCCAAATGGACTGGGGAAGTTTTGCAAGTATTTAATGATCTGGATGTTCGTGACACCATGAAATGTGTTTTGTTCCAGGAGTCTGTGTTAAAAAGAAAAACAAACAGAGTCCTGTGGCACTTCTAGAGACTAATAGATTTATTTATCGCATGAGCTTTCGTAGGAGAAACCCCCTTTGAAATGTGTTAAAAAGGTTTCAGGTTGCTCCAGAGGCATGTCACCTGTCATTCAGAAACTTCAAAGAGGTTGTTACGTGACGTCGTGGGAAATAATGGTGGAGTATTTGAGAAAACGGATAAAGAGCAAATGGGCAATAACCCATGACAAGCTGGTAGATCTGTTTTCTCAGGAGCAGTTCTTTGAGGTTTGCTCTAATGAAGTGTGTGCCACTGTGTGGGAGAAAACTCCAGCATCCCTGGAAGCAACTGCAGCAGCAGCTGACTTGTATGAACAAAGGAGTCTATGCAGGGAGTGCAAATTCCAGAGGGAAGGGCAAAACCCTGGCATAAAAGGGAGTTCTCACTTCACTCCAGGGAAAAGGAGAGAGAAGAAGGAACTAAATCCACACTACCCCAGTCCCAGCTGTCTCCTAGTAACCCTAATTTTCAGATCCCAGACCAAGAGGAAGACCCAATAAAATGTTATGCATGTGGGTCAGTTAATCACATGAAAAGACAATGCCCTAAGGCTATGTCAACACTTGTTAATTTAAGTCAACTTAGCTAAGGGGCAGGGTGGGCAGGGCTCTTCCCTGCCTGGTGGGGGGGCATGCCAGGCTCCCCCTGTGCCACCCCCTGGCAGGGAGGGCAGTGGGGGAGTCCTGGAGAGCCCTAAGTCAACTTAGAGTTGATTTAGGGCTACTCCACGTCTACACTGGCTTAAGTCGACTTTAGAAAGTCGACTTAAGCCAAAAATCTAAGGAAAGTGTAGTGTAGACGCAGAGTAAATTAAGTCGACTTAAGCAAGCTTAAGTCGACTTAATTTACAAGTGTAGACACACCCTAAGTGTGGGGGGCCAACTTCAGTCTTTGATTTGTTCAGATAAATGAAGCTACCTGTGAGTTAAAGACTTCACTGGTGGCAGAAGGGATTGTTTAACTTTGTCGGGCCTGATCTCCTGGAGCTAGGCAAGGAGTTTATTAAACATGCCCACATTAATGGGACAATGTGCCAGGGTAGCGAGATGTTGGCACTCAGACTTCCCTGGTGAGAAGGGATGCGATTCAGGAGAGTGATACGCTCGCTGGGACAGAGGTGAAACTACCACCTTCAGAACAGTGTAGAACCACAGTACCTTTGGCTGGCATTGAACTGAAGTAGGAAGGTTTAAGAAGTACTTTGAAAACAGGAATTCCTAAAAATTTACCAGCTCATGTGTTGGCTGAGAATGACATACTATGGCTGCCCAAAGCGGTTACTACTGAGACCTGCAGTAAAAGGGAAAACTTCTGAGGTCACAGTAGTAACCTCAGAGGAGGGAGGGGCAGCTGAGAGAGAAGAAATCCCTGTCTCCTTGTCAGCAGAGAATAGCAACATGACAAAGAAAAGGGGAAGGAGGAGTCTTCAACTCTGCCAGTGCCAACAAATGGAATAGACTCATAGACTCATTGGCTATGTCTACACTTACTAAAGTTGGTTTGAATTACTTACTTCGAACTAACTATTTCAAACCAATTTTAGTTAATTCGAATTAACTTAAATTGAACTAGCAAAATTTAGTTCAAACTAAGCAAGTGCCATTCATGGCACTTGCTTTGTTTGAATTAGCGAATTACATTGAGTTCAATGGGCTGGTTAGTTCGAACTAAGCAATTAGTTCGAACTAACATGGCCACATTGGTTAATGCGAACTAACTAGTTCGAATTAACCCTAGTTCGAATAGCATATTCAAATTCATTAGTTCGAATTAAGGAAGCCCTTAATTCGAACTAATGAAAGCCTACTGTAGTCATGGCTTAAGTTAGTTCGAATTAAGCTTCCTTAATTCGAACTAACTTGCCCTTGTAGACATAGCCATAAACTTTAAGGTCAGAAGGGACCGGTACAATCATCTAGTCTGACCCCCTGCAAAATGCAGGCCTCAAAACCTCACCCACCCACTTCAGCAATAGGCCACTAACCTATGACTGAGTTATTTACCTCCTTAAATCATGATTTAAGGACTTTAAGATACAGTGAATTCACCATTAGGTGAGCCATGCCCTGTGCTACAGAGGAAAGCGAAAATCCCCCAGAGCCCTAGTCAATCTGCCCTGGTGGAAAATTCCTTCTCTGTAATAACTCAGAACCCACCCCATGTACCCTCCCTTCTTAGGCCACTTGTACATGCACCACCCGTAGCCAAAGAACAGTCAATTTCCAAATCATACCACCCCCTCCAAAATTTATCAAACTCAGTTTTGAAAGCAGTTATGGTTTTTGCCCCCACAGCTCCCCTTGAAAGGCTCTTCCAGAACTTTACTTCTTTAATGGTTAGCTACCTGCGTCTAATTTCAAGCCTAAATTTCTTGATGGACAGTTTATAACCATTTTACATTGGTGGTGTACTCAAATAATTCCTCTCCCTCCCTGATATTAATCCCTCTGATGTATTTATAGACAGCAATCATATCCCCCCATAGCCTTATTTTGGTTAGGCTAAACAAGCCAAGCTTCTTCAGTCTCCTCTCATAGGGCAGGTTTTCCACTCCACAGACCATCCTTGTAGCCCTTCTCTGCACCTGTTCCAATTTGAATTCATCCTTTTTAAACATGGGGGACCAGAACTGCAGGCAGTATTCCAGATGGGGTCTCACCAGTGCCTTGTACAGCAGCACTAACACCTCCCTGTCTCTACTTGAAATACCTTTCCTGATACATCCTAGAACTGTATTAGCTTTTTCCCCGGCCGCATCACTTTGGCAGATCATAGTCATCCTATGATCAACCAGTACTCCCAGATCCTTCTCCTTCTCAGTCCATTCCAACTGGTGCGTCTCCAACTTATGGGAAAAATGCTTGCTATTTGTCCCTAAATGCATGACCTTGCACTTCCCATTATTAAATTTCATCCTATTCCTGGTACTCCAGTTTACAAGGTCATCCAGATCTTTCTGTATGGTATCCTGATCCTTCTCTGTATTGGCAATACCTCCCAACTTGGTGTCATCTGCAAACTTTATTAGCACATTCCCACTTTTTGTGCCAAGGTCAGTACAAAAAGACTAAATAATATCGGTCCCAAGACCGATCACTGAGGGACTCCATTGGTAACCTCCCACCAGCTTGACAGTTCACCCTTCAGTATGACCCGCTGTAGTCTCCCTTTTAACCAGTTCCTTATCCACCTTACTATATTCAAATTAATCCCCATCTTCTGTAACTTTAATAATAATAAACTAATAAAATGCTAACATCTTTCTAGAGAGCATTAGAGAAGCTATCCACAGTAAGAACCCCCAGAGTGAAAGCAGGGAGAGGTTCTTTACAGAAGATGGTAGGGTGGGCTGTATGGGGAGGCCCAGTTGGGAAAAATAGAAGGGCTGCGGAACCCTACAGACAATTGGTTGGGCCCTCAAAGCATCCCATAGTGTTACTGTTATTATCTACAGTTGTCCTTTTGCCGGTCTCTTTGGGAGGACAGAGGCCATTGAAAAATTTAAGAACATTTTTATTGGCTCAATATTCAAACTGAGGTAAAGGGTTATTGCAGGACTTGTGACTTAGATTGGAAGTGGGAAAAGCCTGGAGGATACTGCAAGGGAGCATTGCAGGAAGAACAATGAGGGCTGTGAGTGACACTTTCTGTGAGCCTCATTAGCCACTTCCAGAGGGGTAGCTGTGTCAGTCTAGCTTAGCCGAACAAACAAGGAGTCCTGCGGCACTTTTTGAGACTACCACATTTATTTATCCCAACAGCTATTCTGATTTGCTGTTACAGCCTGACCTGATCCTGTGTCATACATTTCCCTGCATTTAACTTCCTCCCATTCTGTAAGTTCCCCATCTGACAAAGTGGTATTTTCTCCCATGAAAGCTCATGTGATAAATACATTTGTTAGTCTTTAAAAGTGCCACAGGACTCCTTGTTTGTTTTAATTAACCACTGTAAGCGTTAAGACACACAGGAAGTATTCACTCTGGTATCTCATTGGTTCCTCTTGAAAGGCAGGCACCTCAGAGAATGCCTGTGGAAGCTGAATCAAGGTCCCTGCAGCAATCAGCTTGGAAGGAGTTAATGGCTGATGGGTCTCTCTATCTCAGACATGTCTTTGATCATGTCACTGAGGTCCGAGGGCCAGTACTGTAGCCTCACCTTACAGAAGAGTGGTTGGGATTTCTGTTTTCCAGCAAGCTCTTTGCTCATTTAGAGGTAGCCTGGAGAAATATTTTTCTGTGATAAATGACAGTAACACTATTTTCGCTGCAGGTTTGCCAGTCTACTATAGGTTTGCATTTGTGTGTGTAAAATATGCTTTCTGCAATCATCAGCGCTAATGAAAGAGTGGCATGAATATTCACAGGAAGGGACCACAAAGGTCGTGTAAGAGTATACACAGAACTTATTTTGTAGTCACACAGTTCATACACCAGAGGAGTAGCCATGTTAGTCTGTATACAGCAAAACAATGAGAGTCCTGTGGCACCTTAAAGACTAACAAATTTCTTCTGGCATAGGCTTTCCTGCATGCATCTGATGAACTGGGTTGTAGCCCACAAAAGCTTATGCTCGAAGAAATTCATTAGTCTTTAAGGTGCTACAGGACTCTCGTTATTTTTACAGCTCATGCTGGGTGCAATGAAAAATATCCATTGGGAATTTGTAGGTTTATCATGCACAGAGGGGCGATGAACTGGCCACTGTGTAAATAAATATCAAATGGCTAGTACATCATTAGATCTAATTATTTTGCTATGAATGTGTGAATACACTGTCCACTCTAACTTTGTCAGTTCTGAGTGTGTGTGTATTTAACCAAGACCAATTGCCTACATTTGGGATGGGGACTACAAAATCTGGTTGAACGAAAGAATGCTGCTGTCATCAATTAAGTGTTGCGTGAAATGGTTTCACAGTGAAATTAGACTTCACTGTGGGTACGAAAAAGCACAGGGAATTTAGCAATACTGTCTGATCTAATCTGGCCATGATGTAGGCTAGTACTGCGCTGAAGTTTATTGACCTGACTTGTTCTACGAGTGTGCTTTTGTGCTGGAGCCATGTTCTTCTAGCAGCCAGCTCATGCTCATCTGTTTTTTTCAGAAAATGAATGTTAACTTGTCAGATGATTCAGATTGGCTGTGCCTCACACACCCCTTGTTACTCCCACGGTCATTTGGTCTGAATCAGATGGATTGCACATACTAGCTTTGCAAAACCGTGGCACTATGCTCTACTTGTGTCCATGATTATGACGGGTGCTTACGTCTACACAAGTTATGCACCCCCTTGTCTATTTCACCTCTTGGGAAGGAACACTAGTATAATTTGAAAAAACACAGCATAGCCTACATCATTTTAAAAAAGAGCTCACATATCTGACTCTCTTTGTATTTGATATTATTCATGGTTTGTCAAAGTGACTGTCTGGCCCTTGAGCAATGGTATGTAGAGACTGCAGGGGGAGTCTAAGGATTCCTCTGTCTTCCAAAAATCCCTTTCTTTATGTCTCCAGTTCTCTTCCTTTTAGAGTTTGGGCAGCACTCAACATCTGGCACCAAGGATGAACCAGTGGCCTGGTCCAAGGCCACTGTGAAGACTGGTTAACAAGAGCTGCTTGGGCAGCACACCACCACCTCCTAGCGGCCAACAAGTTTCCTTGCTATGGGCTAAACTCCCCTGGCGTGGAGGTAGCAGACCTGAAGCTATTCCAGAACTCATGCTTTAGCACTGTGACACCCTTGCTGTTAATCCCTACAGCTGGCTGACCTTCAGCTTTTTCATGCTGTTATCGGTTACATAATCATCCAGAAAGCATGATGAACAGCAAAACAAGCCTTTTGAAAGCAGCTGTTTGTAATATTGCGTCAGTCCCTAACAGTGAATTAGGAGTCATTCTGGACTAGCAGGTTTGGATAAAATAAAAAATGCCCCAAAACCTCAAATTGAACCTTCAGAATATGTGTAATTTTTGCATTGATGTTCATATAGCTTTGCCTTTTCCAGTTTTGGCTAGGACTGGAAATGCAAACTAGCTTTCATGCATTTTCCAGTTAGATCTTTAGAATGAGATGTTTCCCATATGTGCATCCAGATACTTGTTTGATTATCTGAACACAAGCTCTGAATCTTCTCAGGTTTGCACTGCTCTTGGAATAATGAAGCATGGGGGCATGACTCAATTTTTGGTGGATTCTCTGTACCTTAAAGTCTTTAAATCATGGTTTGAGGGCTTTAATAGCTCAGTCATTGGTTAGAGGTTTATTGCAGGAGTGGGTGAAGTTCTATGGCTTGCACTGTGCAAGAGGTCAGATTAGATGATCATATTGGTCCCTTCTGACCTTAGAGCTTATGATTCTATGAGAAATCTTTTTATATTAAAGGATCTTTCTCCTAACATATAAATATTTTCTCTCTGATGCTTCAAATTATGCTACTGGTTTGGAACTCAAGATATGTTTCATTCAGATATTTTTTGCATTAGTTTTCTGGGAGGACTATAAATTGGGAATAGATTTGCAAGAGCACTTCTATTTCACTCTTCCCTTCTGGTCTTGTCTACATTGGATATATTCCTTGATGTCATCTATGAAATCCCATTTGCCAGTTTAACTGCTCTGGGGCTAGTCCCAAGTACAGGCAGCCAAACCCACTTTTTGTCCTAGGAGGGCTTACCTCAGTTTCAAGCAGTGATAAACTGCAGCTTTGCAAATCGTAGTTTAGAATGCCTACATTAAGGATGCACTTTGGTGGCCACCAATGACAGTAATCAGAGCAAATTCCCAGTGTAGACAAGGTCTAAGTTTTTCTGGTGGAAGGGGCCCTCAGGGCACTGTTATGCACTTGTTGATTAAATGGGCTTTGTATTAATAAATTGCCTTTCTGCTTTACATTCACAGTAGAGGTGCCAAATGATTAAAAAAAATTTTTTTTAAACTCTTCATTTATTTTCTGTACATACATCTCACAATGTTTATGGTGTTTGCGAAACAGTTTTTTGTTTGAGACATTACATGCCATTCTTTGACAGCCTTACAGGTTAATGCCAGAGCCAGGGGATCCCTATAACTCTAAGATATCTCTGTGCCACCTGCCCATTGGCATCACAAGATCCTCCTCATAACTCCAGATGTCTCTGTGAAACAATATATTTTGGCAAATTTTTTTAGGAAAAAATGTTCTGACCAGCTCTAGTTCTTGCTGGTTCCACTTCTGCTTTACTAAGTAGTGCCACTGATGTGGCAAAAACCCCTTTCAGAATAGCAGGCTGTTAGTGCATGCTTTAATAAATATCCACATTGGTCAAAACAACTATTTTAAAGTATACAAACACTCATAAAATGGCATACTTTCCTCCCAACTCCTGTAACCAAAATAAAATAAAGAACAGCAAGATTGGGGTGTGTGCCCTCCAGCCAGTACTCCCATTCCATAAATGTGAATGGTGAAAGCCCTCCACAGATCACTGGAGACTGAAACAATGTAACACAAGCTGTTCTCCCCCCCCCCCCCCAAGTTTTCTAAATATTTTCCAGCTTTTGTGGCACTCTATTGTCTCCATTCTGCAAACTCTTGCCAAAACTCCCACGACAGCATTCTTCACTGACTTCTCAAATCATGTAGACAGCAAACAAACCTTTTTAATGAGTCATTGATTTCTGCAAGAAAGTATGTGTGCTTATTATATATGAAACAAAAATAGCTACAATGCATATTTTACAATTCACAGATCTCCAGTGAAAGCCATAAACAAAAAGCTCTGTGACAACTGAGAACTTTTATTCTCCTCTGTGGATTTAAATTTGGAGCAGTACTTCTTACCTTCCAGAGCAACCAGGACATCCCTCTCTTTTAGCTGCTACCAAATCTTACTAGTTGTCATTTCCTCATGATCTATTATGTACCAGGATGTGTCACCCTAGCTGTGACTAAATGTGCTGAACAGAAGCTTCGTTGTAATTAACTAAGTCCTATATCTTCATTCCATACCCACCCTGTATAATATTATCTTTATATTTCAGTGAGTTATGCGGAAATATTCAATCATACAGAAATATGGCAAGTACTACCACCCTAAAAGGAATAATTTAACAGAAGCTAGAAATGAACTTGGGTGGAATTTATTCTCTCCATATCTTGTGTCTAACAACAAAGTGGGCACCATTTAAACACGTGACATTCATCATCCCAAGTACGTGCAGTGACCATGGTACCTTCTTATACTTAAAACATACGAAATTGTAGTCATAGCAGAATATCAGAGGTTAAGTAAATTTTAATGGCTAACCCTGTGCTACATAACTTCACCTACAACTGGGAATCACTGAATTCTCAGCTGACTTAATTCTTTATCATTTCTCCTTTTTCCATTTGTCCCCTTGTTTTACTAGGGCATAGAACATCTATATTCCTGCGTAATTTTTCTCTTTGTTAAGGGCACTACTTTATACAACTAGCGATGTATTGCTCTAGTGCTTGCTATTTATCTTTTACCCTCCCCCTGTTTGTCGATGGCATTCTAACGTCTAATCCAGGTGTTGATATATGTTCTATTCCTGCCTGTGAAACAGCATTGCTGTGTAATCTTGGAGAAGAAGGTGAGTCACTTAGGCCTGCATTTTCAAAAATGGTCTCTCAATTTTAGGTTGCTTTCATTTTTGAGCCCTCAGCTTGTTTCTACTCTCACTTACAAGAGTGCAGGTGCTTTGACTCCTGTGAAGTTGCTCCTCATTTGCACTGGAGAAGAGGAGAATTGGGTACCTGGCCTTCAATTTCCCATTGACTTCAAACGGAATTGCTGGTGAGCAGTCTCTAAACATGTGAACATGGGTATCTCATATTGGGCATCCAAAATTAGAGGCAACTCCCCGAAAGCTTGGCCTGCTGCTTTTCCCTGTCAGGTTTTCCAATTGTGTAATGCAAACATTGGAATGCCTCAGTGGGATGTTGCATGCGTGATTTATTATCACTAGTAAGTGTAAGTGCTTTAATATCTTTGGGTGAATATATGGCTTTGCTACAGGCAAGTGAAAGGTGCTCTGGAATAGTACGGGGACATTCACTGATGTATTTCAAAACAGATGTCTAAACATTATTGTGTGCTTTATTTGTTTTATCTAGTAAGAAGCAACACAATCATGGGCCTCCAGATTCTTTTTCATAAGGTTTGGGTAATGATAAACTTAGACTTGTCATCTTTGTCGACAAGATTTGGTGCCTCCAGTCTGACTCATCTAGATAAACTTAGTGATCATTGCTGCCTGAGTTAACCTGCGGGCACTCTCCAACAGTGGTTTCATTTACTGCAGCATTGAATGATCCAGGTTTTGGCTTTTGGTGATACTTGACAACTCCAGCCATTGTTCTTGGCTCTTTTGTTCCATATTTCTTCTTACAACATTCAACCCAACAAAGCCTGTTATTTTCGTATTCATGATTAAGAATATATTATAGCTTTCATGGTAGCTACAGAGCAATGGCAGCTGCTAAAATAGTTCTGAGTGGAGTGAGCCAGGCTGTCACAGGGGGCTGTGAAAGAGCACACTATGGCTGGACAGGGCCGGCCCAAGGGTTTTTGCCATCCTAGGTGAACTATGATTTCGGTGCTCCCTCTCTCACATGTTATAAGATATAACATATGTAAAAAATTCTCTTCCATCTAATTTGGTGCCCCTTAAAGACTGGCGCCCTAGGCGACCACCTAGTTCACCTATATGGTTGGGCTGGCCCTGTGGATGGAACATTGGGAGCCCTTTAGTAGAAGGCAACATATTGTATTACCCTACATTAGATCATAACTGCAGGCTGGTGTGACACCAGCCTTCCCCTCTTTGTGAACTCTAGTGCTAGACTTGCACCATACTTCTGCTTACAGAATGCAAGGACTGTGATTATAGCTGGTGCAGGGATGAAATATATGGACCCATTTGTAACCTGTCCCTTAAAATGGCTTCGGTATCCAAAGACTGGAAGTTAGCTAATGTAACGCCAATATTTAAAAAGGGCCGTAGAGGGGATACCGGCAATTACAGACTGGTAAGTCTAACGTCGGTACCGGGCAAATTA
>ML685875.1:1435048-1470019 GCA_007922175.1 Pelusios castaneus | reverse complement strand
GGCCTTTCTTATGTTCTTATAGGGGATGTCTACACTGCAGTTAAGTACCCACTACTGGCCCATGCCAGCTGACTCAGGCTCTTGAGGGTCAGGCTGTGGGCTGGTTAATTGCCTGGTTTGGATCTGGCTTCAGCCTGACCTATTGGACCTTCCCACTTCACAGGTCCTAAAGCCTGGGCTCTAACCGGTGCCATACATCTACACTGCAGTTAAACAGTCCCTTAGTCTGGCCCCCACGAACTAGAGTCAGCTAGCTTGTGCCAGTTGTAGGTTTTAATTGCAAGGTAGTCATACCCGGAGTCTTAATTACAGGAGAACCCACACCATGACTTTGTTTACTGAGCACTGAAGCCAACCTTTTAAAATGTTTTGGGGCATCACTCTTGGTTCAGGCCACATCTCAGCTTGTTGTTTTACCTCATAGTGCTTCATAGAATTAAACTATATACATGAACTTTAATTGCTGTTATGTGGCTAAAAGATAATAGATTAATGGAGCAATCCAATTTTCTTGCCAGTATAAAAGGCAAGCTACAGTACGGTAAATGCAATGCTCTCTCCTCTCTCACTTACGTTTCTTTTAATTATTGGAAGAAATTAACTCATAAGTTCAATGTTTCTTTTATTCTCATTCCACATATTATTTTTTTTTCATTCCTGATACATGGTAATTTTAAAAGCCCTTCTCAGTATTCCTTTATGTTGAAATCTTGAGATGAACTAAACCACCCTCGCTATTTCCCTCAGGAGATGAATTGAGTCTTCAGAAAAAAAAAAAATCGTATGTTGCAAGCCAGCTGGTATCTCTGTTTTATGGCTCTTTGAAGCATATTTTACAAACAGATCTTGTGTCCTCCCTGTCAGCAAGTGATCAATATGCTGTCAAATTCCTTTAGTAATCCTGGAAGTTTGTTCTCCCACCCACACTGATGATGGTATCAATGTGTACTTCCTTGTATTGAGTAAGGAACTGCCTCCTCAGGACATGTTCTTCTTAGTCATGTGAATTTGCCAAATTTAGAACTACTTGTATTAAATAAGCCAAATGGACTTGGCTCCATATATTCTGTCCTGTGTAGTACAATCAGTGGACTCTCAGGGTATGTCTACAGTGCAATTAGACACCCATGGCTGGCCTGTGCCAGCTGGCATAGGCTTAAGGTGCTTGGGCTGTGGGCCTGTTTAATTGTGGCATAGATGTTCTGGCTCGAAGGCAGCCCAAGCTCTGGGACCCTCCTGCCTCATGGGTTCCTAGAGCCTTGGCTCCAGCCCCAGCCTGGATGTCTATGCTGTAATGGATCTGCTCTATACAGTGAGCCTGAGTCAGCTGGCACGGGCTGGTCATGGGATTTTAATTGCAGTGTAGATGTACCCTTGGAAGCTGACTCTCCTCTCATTTATAGCAGCTTTACACCAGTGGAAATTCCATTCATTTCAGTGGCATTACTCCTGATTTACACTGCTGTAAAGAAGAGGAGACCCAGGCTCCCTAATCCCTGAAATGAATCTCCTGGGATTTCTTTTCTTTGTACCAGACTCCATTATCATGCATACGAGTACCATCTCACTACCCATCAGCAAAAGCATATAGCCTTTACTTCACTTAAATCTGTACAGCAACAAGTCATCAAAGAATTAGTACAATGGGAAATAAACAGGAAAAAGCCTGTGGGACCAATCTTTAACTGGTGTAAAAATGGCCATAGCTCCATTATGGAGCTAAATCAATTTACACTAGGCTCTGCCCCTGCATCTCTATAGGTTTTTTCCTCATTTATGTATAGTTCAGAGGGCTCTAGTTAGGGTTTTAGAAAAATTACCAGATGCTTTAATGTTTGGGTTTTTGAAATCTGACTCACCAACAGTATCATTGACTGGCAGAGTTCTTCTTTCTAAGTGCATTTCATAACTCTAATATGTCGAATTAGCTGGAAATATACACTGCCAGTTTTCTTAAATTGAAAAAATCCTTCCTCCAGGGTCTACTCTCACCTTTCATGTTCAAGGGAATTCTATATGTTCACTGAATGGAGATGATTTCCTCTTGTAAATAATTGGTCTCTACTTTCTGGAACAGGCAGTGCAAACTCATAAGGGAGAGGCTGAAAGAAAACACAGCAGCGGCATTCGCCAAGGTTCAAGGGTGCAATTGCACTCACAGAAAGCAGGCCTGGATTAGCCAATATACACTGTGTACACTTGACAGGCCCATCCCCCCATCTCAGGTTTGTGCTCCCCTGTTATGACAGCGGCGGCTGGGATAAATCTGTGTGAGTGAGCAGGTTCATGGGTTACAGCACCACTCAGGGTTGTCCTGGTTGCCCCTCTGTCCTGGTGGTGGAGTGGCTGAGCCCAGCCTGAGTGACGTTGCCACCCTGTATACCAAGCCTGGAGTAGGAGGCTAGGCCCCACCCCATGGGACAGGACAAGCTGCTGTGGGGTGTGTGTAGTGCAGGCTCACTTTCCAGCCTCTCCAGCTAGGATGTTTCCCCGCCCCCCAGGCCAGTATTAGGGTTGCAGTGCCAGAGTGAGGGTGCTGCTGGGGGTGGTTGGGTGCCCCCTCCTTGGTGCATGGAAGAGGTGCTGTTGTCCACCCACTGAACTGGGAGGCTACATCTGCCCTTGAACAGCAGAGATACATATTGTAACATCAGCTTAATTCTTTACAGTTCTCTGCATGCAGCAAGGACTAAAAACCATTATTAATTAGTATTATTAATTAGTGTTATCGTAGCCAGGGACCTGGATCCCATTGTGCTAGATGCTGTGCAAAAACAGAACAAAAAGGTGGTTCCTTCCCCAAAGAGCATACAAACTAAATATAAGGCAACGGTCACCCGGTGGGAGAGCACACAGAAATGACAAGACCATATTGGTGAGCAATACTGGCCAATTTTCAGCATTTAAATTCTCCACCAACATTTTGTTCTGGCAAAAAGGAGCCATTTACCTTCTGAGCTTGCAGTTATGTTCAGGAATCTATTTTGTCACTAATATTTTCCCCAGCTTTACTGGAGGCATTCAGAAAATCAACGTGTCAATGGCATGCAGAAAAAAAATAAATGACAAATGAAGTTCTGGGCCTTGTCCGACTGCTGCAGACCCTGATGTAAAAGAGGTGATTTTTTAAAAGCTCATGGAAAATAAGGACTTTTTTCTGGTGGTTAGTCACACCGCTTGGTCTCTCTTGGTTAATGTTTAACTGGAGTCTATTGATTACAACACCCGGTCTGCACTGTAAATGGGAACTGAAGGTTATATTTTTGGCCCAAAGCTGGTATGTATATAGACAGAAAGTGGAAGTTACATACTTCACTAACCAATATTGATGTGAGATGCGTTTCCAGTCATCGTATAGTTGGCTGTGACAAAAAGGGCGTGTCTTTTTATCTAGATACAGACCGGTCTCCACTACTGCAGTATCACAAGTGGTACTGGAGTTAGCTTCACAACATCACAATATCTGCCTGCAGTGCTAGTGGGCCATGACGCATTTCTATTTTTATGTCTGATTTTGTAAGCAAGTAGTTTTTAAGTGAGGTGAAACCTGGGGTCCACAAATAAATCAGACTCCTGGAAGGGGTACAATCATCTGGAAAGGTTGAGAGCCACTGTCTTAGTGTATGTTTATGCTGCCAAAAAAAACCCTCCAATCCTGTGGCAGTGAGTCTCAGAACATGGGTCAACTTGTACTATGGGGCAAAAAAGAACAGTGAAGATGTTCCTGTTTGGGCAGAAGCTCAGGCTCTGGGGATCATCCGCCTTGCTGTGTTTCCGAGTCTGAACTCCAGCCTGAGTGGGAATGTCTACACAGTCAGTTATAGCCAGATAGCATGAACCCCATGACCAGTTGACCCAGGCACTGAGACTCACTGCCATATTTTTTTTCAGTATAGATGTACCCTCAGTGCCATGCCTCCCATCAGCCACGGGACTCAGGGAAGCCCAAGACGTATCACAGCTGCTTTAGGGCTTTCCCATACCCTGAATGCAGATTGGCCAGACGTGAGGAGCACAGCCTCTGTTGTCCTTTGAACTATGTGCAACTTTCCCCAATTTAGCAGCATCTGGGAAGTTCAGCAATATACATTATGATTCTAGACCCTGCACAAGAACATTAGTATAGATGTTATAATTTAAGATTGCTCCTACCAGTGTTCTGAGTCACTTTGAAGGGATTTGTACCCATGTTACTAAGGGCTGGTCTATGCTGCTATGCGATTTCAGAGGCAGTCAAGGAGAGATACGCAAAGTACTTAAAATACCTTGCGTATCTGCCTCTGATTGCCTACTGCCTTCTTATTTTCACTGTCTTCAGTAGCCTGAGCTGGAAGGAATCCCCTTCCATCCGACTCAGCGCTACTCCTTCTGTGGGGCTGTTCTTCCAGCATTGGCTTTCTGATCAGCTGAGCGGGTCTTCACTGATCTAATCAGTCGATCAGGGAGACAGATCTGATGGCAGAGAATTTGCCACCATCAGTGAAGACAAGCTCTGAAAGCAGGTCAGAGATCAGTAACTCTAGTTAAACAGGAAGGAATTCCTTGGCTCTTACCATCAAGATGTTTTAGCCCTTTTGCTCTGTGACTGCAGAGGTCAAAGAAGGAGAAAGACATACTCCTGTTGACAAGTATGGAGCCCCCGGAGCAGTTGTGAAGAGAAATTTTCTGAGTTTCTATTATCGCTCACATTTTTCAGACTCAGAATTCGTTAGAGACTCATCTCCTAAGGGTATGAGCTCATTGATGTTCAGGATGTATAAAACACCAAAGAAAGAGCAAGGTAAATTACAAGGTTGTTTTGATATCTTATTGAGGTAGCAGACATAGCTTGTGCAGTAATGGAAAAGGAAGGCAATTGTGGGTAAGGCTTAGGGTTGGGAATCCGTCCTATATCCAGCCTACCACAAACTTCCTTTGTCACTTTAACAGTGTATTTCTAATGCACTCACTAATTTTGGATGCCCAGCCAGAGGCAACAAGGGTCTGCTTTTCAGACATGCTGAAGACAACAGAATCTGGGGCTGCACATTGGCCCTCAAAAATCTGTCCCAAGGTATGTCAAGGAAGGCTCTCAAAATTAATGGGAGCTTTTGAAAACAATAGTGTAAGCGTGTGTGTCTTCCTCAGCTTTTCATTCTCTAAAATGAAGATATTAATACTGCCTCATAGCGGTTTTAAGAAGGATGACTTCATTAATGTGTGTGAGATGGTAAGTTATTAAAGTGAGGAGTCCCATAGAAATGTCTATAAGTGACCAAGTTTAATGACATGTAATGGATATCCAAGAGTTTTCAAATAAAAATAAAAATGTTTTCTTTTACATTGTTTCAGAGGAGTGGATTAATTTTCTTTTCACCACAGCTTGGTTTAAAATGTGTGTAAAATTAGTTTTCCAGGTATTTGGACTTAAAATTTGTAAGAACACCAATAAATAATAATAATAATAATAATAATAATAATAATTAATAAAAATAATAATGCAGGTGAGGATATTTTCCAACTGATCCTTTTATTTCCTCCTTTATTCCCCCTATACCTCACTTAGTTTCTGCTGTCTATATGTTTCCTCATGGTTCCTCAAATCCACTGATCCCACGTCTCCTTCCAGTCACACTCCAGTGCCAAATACAACAGTGGTGGGGTGTTTTAAAGCATTTAGAATAGACCTACCTGTGGTCCCATTAAATTGAGAGTTTGACCATTGACTTCAAGGGAAGCAGAGTTACACCGTTGCCGAGCCCTTCTGAAAACACCATCCCATGCTTCTAAACCTGGCAAGGCCCAGATGGGGGAGGTGGTTTGTAACACAGATCCCCCAAATGAGGGAAACAGACTAAAGTATTCCTGCAGAAAACTTAAAATGCTCTGCTGTTCTTGTCTTAAATAGGATAATTAATGAAGTTCTTACATAGCTGTCCTATAACGTAAGTTGAATTATTCTGTACTCAAAGGGGCTCCCATTACATTCTCATCATATCAGGTGATGGTTATTTGCTCTGTCTCTCTGCCACAGTGATCTGGAAAGGGAGAGGCCAGAAGATTTGTCTCCCTTCTCTCTCAAGGAGGATACCTCTGTCACTTCTTTTGGATGTAGACTGTTAAGGATAATGATTAATGTGTTAGATTTGGGAGATATGGTAAAAGTACGTTTTCCTGGAGCTGACAGTTACTCTCTCTTCATAGCTCCACCCACAAATCTCTCAGTTTTCTCTTCCTTCCCCACTCAAATCCATTTTTTCTTTCTTCCCTCGAATCCTATGCTACTTCATCATGGAGTTCTCTTTGTTTCCCTCTCTCAAGAAGGGACAGGAAGGAGCTTTGTTTGCCTCTCCCCCATGGATTTATGGGGAGGAGTCTGCCTGTTACCAGTTTTTATAGAAGGGCATGATTCTTTAGTGTCTTCTACGTGGTACACCTGTGAAAAGTGAGTGGAAAACACAATCCCACCCTCATTTAGTGATGTTTGGAACTCACTTTGCACAGCTGTAGTGGGGACACAAGGCGGGGGTGAATCAAATTCCCTAGGCCCTATTTTCTGTTGGTCTTAATCTCCCTTTTCTTATTCTGGGGCCATAAAGGAGGCATAAACGCAATGGCTCTCCCTCCACTGCAATGCCCTGGCTGGCATAGGGGGCTTAACAACCAGCATGCACTTCTCTCTCTTGAAACATCCAGTGTAGAGGGCATGACAAGGCAGTGCTGTGGGAGTGGGCTGGGCCAAACTGCCACATTGTTTTGTCTCCACGGGGATATGGGCATCCTGAGCACAAGTTATGAACCCTGAGGCTGCTCTAATTTACATTGGGAGCTAACCAAGCTCAGAATAGGGGGAGCATAAAAGGTGTCTTAAAATCCCCTTTGTAGCTCACCATCCCCTGTTCCTGTGCTGAGTATGTTTCAGCTGGAATGCAGAACTGGGTCCTCGGCCTTGAGGGGAGTGAGCAAGAGCCCAAGTTATGGTGCTTGATGAATCAGCACCAGGCTGCCCAATGACAGCCCAATGTGGGGCAGCATTTGTAGTGCTACTTTAGGTAGGTACTTGTCAGTGTGGCACCATGGATAAGGCTCAGAGCAACAGGCAATTAGCCCATGGGCCATATAATGAATAAGAAGCCCTAGTCTGACTTCTCATTCCTAACAATAGGTATTGATCTGCTCTGTTAGTCCTTCTCAGATGCTGCATACATGAAGCCAGTATTCTCATGAACATTTCAACTCCTTTTTTTCTTAAATGAATCTTTGTGAGCATCATTAATGCTAATTGTCCTGGAGCAGTGGAAGCAAGCAACTTCATAAAACTGTTGGCTGTGCACCAGTGTTTACAATTTAGTATGACTGCCTTAGGGCTCAAGAGGACCTTTTTCTCCACAACCGGCATTGAACTCTGATAAAACACATTTTTCCCTCTATGTACTCTCATCCTGTGAGAAGCTGATGTATGAATAAATTACACAGTGGGAACTAAATGAGAAGATTTCATACTGATCATCAAGTGCATATTTTAGTTCTCCCTTGTGTTTGCTTTGCCGTAATCTCTGCTCTGAAATGACTGTGTACAGTCATCCCTCTCCACTGTCCCTCAGTATGAAGGATGACCCTTCTCTTTCAGACCCAAGCTTCTTCCCAAATAAGCTTGATCTTGCTTTTATTTTTGTAAATCTCTCCAGAAATGCAGGATTATGAAAAAGAGATTATGCAAAATGAATCCCCACATTGTTAAATTTCTTCCCCTAATGCTTTTCTTGTCTTTCTCACTTTTAGTCCCCAAATGGCCCATATTTGGCTGTTGGAAGAGCCTGGGGCATAACCAGTGTCATAGGACTTGGAGAGGCAAGCTGCTGGAGTTCACTACTTATACTTCGTGTGGTTTCTGCTATTAAAGTTTAATTCTAATATCTGGGTACACAAAGGGATTTAGGCTACTAAAAATCACAGGAATAGTATTGCAGTCCACAAATCTGAGTTAGGTGCTTAGGCTTCATGTACAATGAATGAGGAGAGAGAGAAGTCTGATCATTTAGTCAGTGGACATTAAAGGTAATCTAGGTATTGCCCAACACCTGAATGAGTATTTTGCCTCATTTTTTAAAAAAGGTTAATGAGGAGTTCAGAGAGAGTGGCTGGGGTAACTAATAGGAACAAGGATATGGAAGTAGAAATCACCACATCCAAGGTGGAAGTCAAATTCATACAAGTAATGGGATCAGGTGGCGGGAGGGGTGGGTGGTGGTGGGGACAAAAGCTAGGAAATCTCCATTCAAGAAGACTAAAGGAATTAGTATATAAAATTGCAAGCCCAGTACCAAGGATTTTTTAATGAATCCACAAATGTGGGGCTCAGACATTATAACTGGAGAATTGCAAATATAATGCCTACATTTAAAAAAAAAAAGGGGGGGGGGGAAGTGATCTAGGAAACTACAGGCATGTAAGTTTGATCTCAGACTGCAGTTCTTGGACCAAATTTTGAAAGAATAATTAAAGACATGGAGGTGAATGGCAATTGTAATAACAGACAACATTGGTTTACAAAAAATAAACCATGCCAGACTAATCTGATCACTTTCTTTGAAAAGATAACTGATTTTTCAAAAAAAGAAAATGCAATAGAGCTAATCTAGTTAGAATTCAGAATCAAAATGTGGGTAAAGAACTGATAAGTGGAGAATACAACAGGTCATACTGAAAGGTGAACTGTCAGTGGAAAGGGGAGTTCCTCAAGGATTGGTCTTTGAAGTAGTCATAGATGACGTTTTCATTGATGACTTTGTCACAAAAATTGGGTGTGTACTAATAAAATTTGTGGATGATACAAAGTTGGGCGCTATTGCCAATATAAAGGAGGACCAGAATTACACCACTATGGCTATGTCTACACTTGCAAGTTAGTTTGAATTAAGGAAGCTTAATTCAAACTAATTTAAGCCGTGGACACACTAGGCTTTCATTAGTTCGAATTAAGGGTTTCCTTAATTTGAACTAATAAATTTGATTGCTTAGTTCGAACTAACCCTTAATTCGAAATAGTTAGTTCGAATTAAGTCAATGTGGCCATGTTAGTTCGAACTAACTGCTTAGTTCGAACTAATTGGCAGATTGACTTTCATGCAACTGACTAATTTGAACTAAGCAAGTGCCCTGCATGGACATGGCTAGTTCGAACTAGCATTCTAGTGGGGACATGCTAGTTTGAATTAAGTTAATTCGAAATAACTAAGATTAGTTCGAATTAGTTAGTTCGAATTAACTAATTCGAACTAGATTTTGTAAGTGTAGACATAGCCATAGAGATGTAACTGCAATCATAATCCAAATCAAAACCAAATTTCATTTAAGTCTTCTGTTGTGGCATCAAGCTGCAATGTCACAGTTACCATGGAAACGAGTTGGGTCTTAGAACCTACCTATGTAGAAGATACATATAGGCGGTGAGTTTTTTTACAATGCAACATGTTTTGGTAGAGCTTATTTAATCTACTCTTTGCCATAAACAATAATGAGAAAAACTCTGATAATTTTTTTAAAGGTTAATTTCAGAATTTAATTATAATATGAGGGTGCTGTTTCAGATTTTTTTCAAAATGAGCTACAAAACTCATTAAGAAAAGGAACTGACTCTAGAACTGGATCCTGAATTCGCCGGATAGCAAATGGCACACTCAGAACATGACTGACATTAAATATAATATATTGTTTGTCTCAGGTTATCTGAAATCATTCAGTACTGGTCCCAACTCTGCGTGACTAGCAAGCATGACTCATGGTAATGATGTCACAACTGCTATGGCAACAGTGTGGGCCTGCAATCAGATCCATGCAGGTAGACTCATGCGGAGCACCTTGTTTTCAGTGGTAGCTGCTGGGTGCTCAATATTTTTGCAAATCAGGCTACTTATTAGGTGCCAGATTAAGGATATAGGAATTGAATTTTAGACACTGGCTTTTAAAATTCTTGGCCTTACTTTTTAGGCCTAATAAAACCAAATGAATTTAAAAAAAAGTGGAACTCAGTAATGTTATCTTTTGCTTTGTTAGAATCCTAACAAAGGATCATCCTTGAGATGATATCCCAAGTACTGCCAATACTGGGATAAGGGACTTGTAATAAAGGACTCTTTTTTTTTTTAAACTCTAGGGGTTATAGATTCATAGATTCCAAGGCCAGAAGGCTCCCTTATGATCATCTAGTCTGACCTCTTGTATATCACAGGACATAGAACTTCCCCAAAATAACTCCTAGACCATATCCTGCTGCATCCTGCCTTAGTGGTGCCTTTACTAAGGCAGACACTGGAGTTGGGATTTCAGTTTGCAGAGCCTCATCTGGGCGCGTCTTATTCAGATTTGCACTTGGGCAAAGCAGAGGCTAGTTAGTCTTAGAGTCCTAGAACAATATGGGCTAAGCTCATGAGAGAGACAGTCAGTGAAATCATTGTGTTTATACTGGCAAATATGGGTGGGACTCCAGGAGTTTCAATATCAGGTATGTCGTGAATGTTCTTCTGCTCTTTGTTATTACAAAAGAATTCAGAGAATTTTGTTTTTGAAAAGAATATTTGCAAGTTACAGAAGACAACCCAGATGTGCCTAGAGACATGAGCTTGTGTTTATGGTATTTGTAAATATGGAGATTACAGGGCATTAAGGGGGATGTAGCTAAATTCACTGGTTTGTGCTCTTTTAGTTAAACAAGAATTCTGCAACTAGTTAGAATTTTTTAAAACAATTTATAACTTGAAATTGGTGTTACTTAACCCAAGCCATTTGTGGAAACTTTCTCATCAGCTGCTCAGAAGGTAGGTCTACCACAGAGTCCCACAACAATTTTCTCTATTAGACTTTGATAAATCCTTTGTACCTGGGATATGTCTATTCTTGTGCAGAGGATGGGGAAAGCATGGGGGAATCTATTAATTTATTCTCTTTCCCCTTTCCTACTCAATTAAAGTAAGCTTTCTCATAATTGTGGCTATGTCTACACTTGTAAATTAAGTCGACTTAAGCTTGCTTAAATTGACTTAATTTACTCTGCATCTTAAGGATAATTAAGTCGACTTTTTAAAACCTCATTTTAAGTTGACTTTTGGCTTAAGTCGACTTTAGAAAGTTGACTTAAGCCAGTGTAGATGTGGAGTAGCCCTAAGTCGACTCTAAGTCGACTTAGGGCTCTCCAGGACTCCCCCACTGCCCTCCCTGCTGGGAGGGCGGCACAGGGAGAGCCTGGCTATGCCCTGCCCACCCTGCTCCTATGCCCTGCCAGGGTGCCTGTCCCTCTTTGCCCCATTGTACCCAGGTACAATGGGGCAAAGGCTGAGCCCCCTGGCACTTGGCAAGGGGTGCCCCCCCTGCCACCGTGGACCTGTCCCAGGTCCACCTAGCCCCTAGAAGTTGACCTAGGCATCCAGTGTGGATGCTCTTGGTCGACTTTGTAGGGTCCCCCCTAAGTCGACTTAAAATGTAGGTGTGGACATGCTAATGTAACCTTCAAGTCCCTGTTTGGGTGCCAATTTGTAATCTTCGGGTGGGTTAAAATTAATTCAATTGCCTTTCTCCAGTGCCTCACAGAAATCAATCCCAATCCCTGTGGAGAAAGCAGCTGGAGACCCAGGATCCAGTCTGTATGGGACTCAGCAAAGATTGCTCAAAGTTACCCTCCCACATTAAAATACTACTAAAAACAAACATAACAATGAACTTTATTAACTACTAACTAAATAAACCTTATCCTAAGAAAACAAAATACAATTAACCAAGAACAATCCCTCCAGATAAACCCACTGCATGAAAGATACCCAAGAGTCCCAAAGTCCAGGTGGAGTTCACCCAATTCTCAGCTACAGTCTCTGTTCCAGTATAGAAGCTTGAGTGGCAAGAAATAGATGTCCTCTTCTTCCTTTGCTGGAATCCTCTGTAGCATTCCATGCAGGCTTTTTCTTCTCCTTTGCAACCAGCCCTCAGTCCCATATGCATGCCTGCAAGGTCTGTTGCAGATAACTCCATTAGAGGGAGAAAACATCTTGTTCACTCCTGGCTCAGCTTCTCTCCTAAAAACTGAGCACATGGGCTCTTCTCAGAGCAGCTCCTGCCTGCTGTCTGCACAGACTGCTGCTGTCATGTCATCTGACTCTGACCACGACACATCACACCAGCAGGGAACCCTGTGGAGCATGCTCAAAATGCTACCACTCCCTGCTTCTAGAAGTTTCTAGTTGTGGGTAGCTAATCTGCCCAGCAACAGTAACTCACCCTCAGTAGATCTCTTAAAGAGATAGCCTTTTTTAGGCATATGGGTTACACTAAGTCGACTTAACAAAGTTGACCTAAATTTACAAGTGTAGACATAGCCTGTGTGTGATGGTCTTTTAGCTGAGGTGGGCTATTAGAGATAAAGGTGGGTGAGGTAATATCTTTTATTGGACAAACTTCTTTTTATGAGACACAAGGTTTTTGCATTTATACAGAACTTTAACGCCCTGGAGAAGAGTGCTGTGTGAACTCAAAAGTTTGTTTCTGTCACCGACAGAAGCTGGTCCAATAAAAGATATTACCTCACCCACCTTGTTTCTCTCCTGACTGCAGAAGTCAGGAGGCAGAAGTCCATGGCAGAAAAAATCTATTAAGCTGCACTTTGTTGGATATATATATGCTTTACCCTGGAAAGCTACACTGAATATACAGGTGGAATAAAAACTTGTATAATTAGAAGTGGGAATAAAACCTTATTTAAAGGGGGTCTGGGAATATCCTATCCTGGGCAATCTGATTCCAAATGCAAATAATTTGCTCTTCAGGAATGGTTGTGAGTTCTAGGGATAGGCCCTCTCTAGCAAGGATGACGGTAATAATATGTGGAGAAAGGGTAACTCACATATCTTCAGTTTGGTTATAGAACATCAATAAATGGCTCTTTGGAGCTTCTCTGCCACGTGGCTTGGCTTTATTATATCTGTCTTAACTCTCAGACATGCTGATATTTCATAAAGTGGTTATCCAAGGGTTAAGTGTATTATGGTAGTAGCCCCTTTCTTTCTGTTTAGTTAGTGGGTGTTTGTTGTTAGTTTAATAAAGTAACATGGTTCTGGCCTGCAGTAAGTAGTGTGTGCTCTCTCAACAATGAGCAGTCCCTTTTTCAGAAGAACTTAACCATGATTTTTCTGCTTCCCTTCCCTTCTCCATGGATGCAAATAGCCAGGTAGGGTCTGGGGAGCACCACAGAGCAGTTCCCTCTTATGGACAGCTGCCTGCAGCTATATTTTTTCACCCATCTTGGAGGTGAAAAGCACAGCCTAGTTAGCACCTATGTTAAATATATATGCAATGATGAAAGGACACTGTTGAATTTCCTTTAGCTCGCACATTTGTGTTGCAAATGTAGCTTTTTTAAAAAAAAACAAAAAACCCCCCAAAACTCAGACAATAATTTGTGACCCTTCCCCAACAGAGAAAGACAACAATACTGCTGATCTCATCACTAATGATTTCAGTTAGAATAATATCAAAATAAAAATGTGAGACAAACCAGAGACCTTTTTTCTCCTCACAGGATGGGATCAGGAAGTGACTTTTAATTACATAAGTAGGGAAGTGCTTTAATATTACATTTTATTGGACCACTTTATTTATACAGGAAAAGCTCTCTGAGAGAGCTGGCTCCATAGCAGGCTTTCAGGAGCATCCTGTTATCTGCACTGTGGTAAAGTTACTGGTTACACAAATATGGTGGCATAAAATGAAGAGAATAATGTTTGCTCCTATCCTTGGATATGTCCACACTGGAGCCTTAGGTCAATTTAAGGACAGTAAAGTCGACCTACAGACTGCTGTGTCCATACTGGTCACTTATTAAGTCGACTTAAGCACTTCCTTAAGTCGACTTAATAACACCACCTCTTAAGGTCGACCTAAGGCTTAAGTCAACCTTAGTAAGTCAACTTAGGCCCGTGTAGACGGGGAATAGTCCTTAAGTCGACCTATTTGGCCTCCAGGTCCCCTTGCAGAATTCCTGGCCACTCCTCCGTTGACCTATCACCTACTGGTGTGGACGCAGGGCTGTGGAGTCTCTAAGTCAACTTAACAAGGTCGACTTTAAGTCGACTTAAAGTTGACCTTGGTTAAGTCGACTTAACAGAGCCTCCACTGTAGATGTACCCCTTAGGTTGTAACAATTTAGCATGGAACTAATCATGCAGAGGCTCAACCTGACCAGGGGCTGAATATTGCTAATTTTCAGTGACTGACTTCAATGGAAGTTGGGGCCACTCAGCACTTTGCATAACTGGAGTCATAAACCTCCTTGAGTCTGAGAACCTTATTCTAATTTATTATCACATTTATGTTCATGATGAGTAGTTAATTGGCTAACTGCTGACCCAGCTTGACTAACCCTATGTTGTATGTAGTGCAGTTGTAACATTGCAGTCAGTAGCACTACAGATATAGCACATCATCAGTTCTAGGATATCAGAGACAGAAGGTGGGTGTGGTAATATCTTTTAGTGGACCATCTTCTATTGGTGAAGGAGATAAGCTTTTGAGCCACAAAGAGCTCTTCTTCAGGTCTGGGGAAGGTACTCCCAGATATGCAGCAAAAAGCCAGGTGGTACAGTTTGTTCAGATAAATAGTTAACAATCTGTTTCACCTGGCATTTTGCTGCAACTCTGGGACCACCTTTCCCAGACCTGAGGCTCGATTGCCTCACCAACAGAAGTTGGTCCACTAAAAGATATTACCTCACCCACCTTCTCTCTATACATAACTTTTGTTCATTTTTGAGTATGTCCTTTTACTGTAGGATTTTTGTGCCACATTTATCTCAAACTAACAATATTCCTATGGGTGCCCCATAATGGTAGCTGATTGTTTCAAATGTCTCTAAAGGTGACTACAAATGATGGAAATGATCGGCGTGGGGTTTTTTGTTTGTTTGTTTTGTTTTTGTTATTTTTTTGTTTTTGTTTTTTTAATGTCTGGGTGCTCCCACCTGCTTTTCTTCTGTGAACACTGCCTCTTCTTCATAGCAGAGATGAGGAAAAGGAGAAGCTGTTCTGACTTTCCTTTTTGGTTAGCACTGTCTAAGGAAAGCTTCTTTACTGGAGCCCAAATAATCATTCATCTCCAGTCTACTTTAAGTTATATAAGGTTCTTACACTGTTGCATAGTCCCCTTTAATGTGTGGCAGGCTGCCAATGGAAAGAAATGAAATTCCTCTATAATGACCCAAGAGGATCAGAGCAGATTCTGATGACGAAGATGTTTCTTAATTACACTTAGTTTTCTATTTTATCTTAATCTGTTGTCTGTCTGCAAGAAGTTAATATTTTTATACAGTGTAAATAGTTTACTCTTGGCATCCCCTTCCCCTCATTCAATGAGGATTCTTAGCATTTTTCCTCTCTCAGAGATGACACAAAATAATTTAGATCTGTTCAGCAGCCTCAGCACTGCTCCAGAGGATGACAACAGTGACAGCAACTGCTGAATATTAGGGTAGCAAAGGAGGCTAGATTAAGATGAAGATACAGCAACTTGTGTGGGTGTCACGGATGGACAGGTGGGAGAATGTCATAATTACTTAGGGCCCATTAAAAACCAGATACTCACTGCTGAAATGAAAATAGTAAAAAAGAAGTCTTTTTTTTTTCCTCCTGGGAAATTTAACTTTTGCTTCTCCTGTCTGGTCTAGCCAGCTTTCATTAGCATCATTTGGTCTGTAAATCAATTGCCAACTGATTTTAGGAGCAAAATGTAGTCTACCCGCCCTCCCCCCTTTAAAAAAAATTGCTTTATAAAACCTGTGATGAAAATGGAGTGTTTTCTGTGCCACTTCAATGACAAGTTTGTTTGAGATTTAAACTTTCTCCTGCAGTGTTGTAACCTGGACTCAGCACTTTTGTGTTAGGGCAACTGAATCCACAAGGGCAACTGACTGTAAACAAAAGAGAATCTTCCAGTTCAGTTCCCATGGTGCTTGCTGAAATCAACATGTTATAAAATGTTAAAATAGCTAAGACTTTTAGAGGCTTGTCAACACAGAGAACTTAATCCAGAATAAAATAGAGTATGAATTTCAAGCAGATTAACTATCACCTATTAACTCCAAACATAGATTAAGCTAGTTTGGAATAAGACAGATCTATTTCAGAATAAGAGTATCCACAAATGGGGTTAATTGGGAATAGCTATTCTGGAATGACTCCCTGTATAGAAAAGCCATATGTTTTAATAACCTAAGGGGCTGGTAGTAATCCAGGTAAAGTAACTTTTTACCTCCTCCCCCCGCCCCCTTTTTAATAATGTAAACTGAAATTGCTCCCTTTGCTTGTGACCGAATAACAATGGCAGTGTCTTGCACCTACTTTAGTGTAAATGCCTTCACAATGTGCAGGACAACAATGAATCAGGCCCTAAGAAGGCACTGAATAAAGTTAGTCAAAAAATTAGAAAACCGATGTTAGGAGCACTCAAAACCCAGTTGCACAGATGTTCACAGTAAAATAGCCATTGAATTATGTCCTTTGGGCTTCTTGGGGATGTGAGTGATAAGCACTGGTAACAGAATGTAAGACTCTTCATCAGACAGTGATACGTTATCAAAGGATTAGAGCTCAGTAACAAATACAGGTGTATTGCAAATAAAAGCTGAGGTCAGAAGATTTTTCTTTCATGAATCATACGGACAGTTCTAATTTCTTGGTAGAGCACAACTTCACACACCTGGCTTTTCTCTCTAGAATGGGTGACAGCAAAATCCTGGTTCCGAGTCCAGGAACTTCAGGGAATTTCCAATCTGGATCACAACTTTGGGGGCACAGCAGCAGGGAAAACATCATGAAAAGAGAGTGGCCCTCTTCTGAGCGGGGCTGAGCTTGAGCACAGACCTGAAGAAGGATTTACATAAGCCCCCAGATGCAGAGGAATGAAAGCAAGCAGATCCTTCTCAATTAAAAAAAAAGGCAATGAAAAACGTCATCAAGGGGGAATTAGGGAGGCCAGAGAGGACCATTATCCTTGTGTGACAGACCCAGCAGCTGTTGCACTGGAAATGATCTGTCATTGTGCCAGATTTTTCAAACTGTGCAATGAAAAGAGGAGCAGGCATGTAAAATGACAGTGACAATTCATACAGACTTTTTACTATCTTTTTTTATTTAGCCCCCTTCATTATCTTTGGAAGTTTAGTATATGACATTGCATCCATTGAATACAGTGTACAGAATTTATCACAATATTACTAGCTAGGCCCTGCAAGGGAGTGGCATCCAACATATGCATCACAAAGAGAAACTAAAATGAAACTTTAGGAAAAGAAGATTCCCAAGTATTATTAGAGAGAGAGTGTGTTTTTTGTTTTTAAAGCCCCAACGATCCTGACAGACTAACAGCATATTTCACTTGTGCAATTTCTATTTTATTTGCCACCTAAGTATTGGGGGTAAATAGATACCAATAGTGTTAATTTACTGCAACAGAATTTGGATTGGAATTTAGTGCTCCAGACAGATACTAGGTTGTCAGCTGTATGGATTATCAGCAGAAAGAGGACTGATAGCAGTGTAGGCTTCCTCATAATGCCTCAAATTTAGACCAGTAGGCCTAGCTCCAGGTCTTGTAGTTCAGCCTCTGCTGTTGCCTCTTCAGTAATTGCCTTCTCTAGTGAAATAGCTGCTGAGGCATTCATTCTTGTATGAGTTCCAAAGGGGTAGCCGTGTTAGTCCATTGCAGAAAAACAACAGAGTTCTGTGGCACTCAAGTGCCACAGGACTCTGTTATTATTCTTGTATGAGGGAAGAGATGCCTCCACATAGGACGAGGAACTAGGAAGGAAGAGTGCTAATCCTGTCTCTGACATGAACCTCATGATGCTCTCTGCAAGTCTCCGCAGGCCTCATCTAAAGCTTGTTGAAATCAATGGGAAGAATTGTATTGGACTTTGGATCCTTAATTGCTTTGCCTGAGTTTCCTCTTCTGTATTATGGAGACAAAGCACTCCTAACAAGGATGTTGGCAGGATTGAATAATGTTAATGAAGTGTTCTGCTTACTTTTAAGAAGAATGTATATAGCTATCCACTGCAGAGAAGGAGGCAGCTATTGCGGAGGTCATTATATTTTTGCAACTGAAAATACTTTTCTGACAAAACCAAGCATTTATTTTTACTGTGACTTATTAGTTGTCTTGGAAAAAAGGGGTGAGAATGGTGGCACAAATAATTACTTAGATGTTTAAGAACTGGGTGATGCAACTGTGCAATCTTTAGAACACCTTTTTTTTTTGTTTCCTTCAACAGCATTGTTTCTTTTCAAAACAAATAAAGCAAATGAACATACCCAGTATGTATGGGCAGAAAGTGCACTAGAAAAGGAAGGACTGGAAGTTTAGGATGGAACATGCTCATAGTTTTATTTATTTATGCTAGGCAAAGGACTGAGTCTGTCTAAAAAATCATTTTTAACCTCCTTCTCAGTATTTTATGGTTCTGGACTCTCATTTTGACATCTTGTCACTGTGACAAGATCTGAACCTGGATAAGATTGTGTGAACCCACAGCTTTCAATATGTATTTGGTTTGTGTACTGAAACTGGTGGGCTTAGCTTATAGGGTGGCTACCTTGTACTCATGCAGGCTATGTCTACACTTGGTAATTTAGGTCGACTTAGCATGTCCACATTCAAATTTTAAGTCGACTTAGAGGGGACCCTACAAAATCGACCTAGAGCGTCCACACTGGATGCCTCGACTTCTAGGGGCTAGGTGGACAGGTCCGCGGTTGCAGCGGGGCACCCCTTCCAAGTGCCAGGGGGCTCAGCCTTTGCCCCATTGTACCTTGGTACAATGGGGCAAAGGGGGACAGGGGACCCTGGCAGGGCATAGGCGCAAGGTGGGCAGGGCTCTGCCTTGCCCTTTGGGGGGACACGCCAGGCAGCTGCTGTGCCAGCCACCCTGGCAGGGAGGGCAGTGGGGAAGCCCTGGAGTCCCCTAAGTCAACTGACTTAAAGTCGACTTAGGGCTACTCCACATCTACACTGGCTAAGTCGACTTTCTAAAGTCGACTTAAAATGAGGTTTAGTAAAGTCGACTTAATTTTTCCTTAAGTCGACTTAAGCAGTTGCTTAAGTCGACTTAAGGAAAGTGCAGTGTAGATGCAGAGTAAATTAAGTCGACTTAAGCAAGCTTAAGTTGACTTAATTTACAAGTGTAGACACACCCTTAAAGAATATACACAGCCTCTTTCTAGATGATTTATTTAGCTGGCTAGCTGGAACATGCCAGCATCTTACAGGTTAATTGAAAGGCTTTCCCTTAAACCTCTTACTGTGCTGGTTAAGGAGTTTGGATAAGGTGGGGGTAGGGAGATGCAATTTTTTTTTAGAGACTTTACTGCACTACCCCATCTCAAGTGTACTGAAAAGATGTAATTTTAAAGACATTTTAATAGGTGAGAACAACTGCTGGGAAAATATATTTGTTCTCAATCTAAACCATATAGTGGGTGCTGATGCTATGGTGACAGGCACTTTATAAAGATGCATCATTGTCATCAAAATATAAAGGGCATACCTTCTGGAAGTTGGTCATGGGTTGCTCAAATGGTTTCACATTACATAATGTCTCCTGGTTTCTTTTTATAATTCATCTGCAATAAGATTTATTATATTGATCACCTTTGCTGATATTATCAATGGACTGAACCACTCAAGCTAATCATAACAGTCAGCGGCCAGAGAGGTTTAATGCTGTCCAAACTAGTCAGCTATTACAAACCTGAAGGCAATGCAGGAGGAAGGGGGTGACCAAAATAATTTAAGGATCAAGGCAGAGCACACTCCAACACTGGCCACCAGGAATGAGAGGAACCATTGATACGATCAACAAGGGTGATCAATATAGTGATACTTATTGAGAAGATTGGCAAAATCTGGCACAATAACAGATCATTTCCAGTGCAACAGCTGCTGGGTCTGTCACATAAAGATAATGGTCCTCTCTGACCTCCTTAATTCCCCCTAGAAGATGCTTTTCATTGCTTCTTTAAATTTTTAATTCTTTTTTTTTTTTTTTTGACAGAGAATTGATTAATTCCTTCTCTGCACTGGGCTTGCCATTTCTTGTACACTGTGCAGGAATGGGAGAATGCAATGACTAGTATATGCAAAACATTTAACAAATCCCCTATATTTTCTTCTTTTCTCAGGGCAACATTTGGTCTTGCCCATCCTTCCCCAGAGCAGGAAGAAAATTCATTAAGATCTTAGATCAACAAGGCATTGAAGTATGTACTTAACTTTAAATACAAGTAGTCCCATTTACATTAAGAGAACTATTTGCATGCTTACAGTTACGCATGTACTTACCTCATTGAATTAGGATATGTAAGTCTCCTTACTTCGTGGTTAACTAAGTGACCAAGTGGTGTAGCTACAGCACAGCACAAATTTTAAAGTCCCTCCTTCCCCCAATGAAAGAGGAAACTTAATTCTTTTTAAGCTACTGAAGGGATATGGAAACTAATAGCCATTCCTTTTCTCTGGCTGGAACCAGAAAGCTACTTCCTGGCAACTGGCTTCTTTTAAAAGTCAGCTAGACCAGCTGTGGCTTGAATAGTGGAGTCTTTTCAAAGTGAGGGTTTAACTCCCCCTGCATCTCATTGTGGGTTACACAGGGTTTGACTTAAAGCCCCCTGAACTCAGTGGTAGTTTTTTTCCATTAACTTCAAAGGCCTTTCTGAATAGGCCTTCAGTCCCTTTCATGTGTGTGTCTGTGTCCTTATTGTCAAATTCCAAGAAGCTCATGCGATAAATAAATCTGTTAGTCTTTAAAGGTGCCACAGGACTCTGTGTCCTTATTGTCCTTCTTGCTACATACCTGGCCTAAAGAACACATTGAAGCAAATTGAGTTACCTCGATGCTGGGGGCGGGAGGGAGCAGAGGGGAGGGGAGGATGGAAATGATGCCCCGGATGTTGCAACGGGGAGATAACGCCATTGACAAAGTAGCATTCTAAAAGCTCTATGAACACTCCTCAGAAAACTTGCTGAAAACAGCCTCCTTTCCCCACAGACAGATCCCAATGTGGAAAAGGAAGTCAGTGGAGATTTACATCTTCAGAAGAGCTGGCCCATTATTTCTAACTGGGTTATAAGAGGAATTAACTCGCATGCAGGCTCAGTAATGCTTTAATGGTGCTAGTCTCTCCTTCTTCACCACTCTGCGGTATGCTCTTCAGGTCTTGTTATGTTTCCTTCTGTAGTTTTATGGGGGGTTTCAAAGGTGTCTGCTAGTATGGCCTTCACTACCTCTTTACTGTTTAACTGAGCCCTCGAGGACAGTAAATAAACTCATTAGGATTCATAGTTTACAAGAGGCTTCTATAGTATGTCCTGTGTTTTTTAATTATTTGCTATTTATTTACTCTACTATGGCACAGATCACAAGGAATTTATTTCATTTTTATGTGAATTCCATAGTTAGCTAGTCTCCGTTGAATGGGCTTTTTAATAAAATAACACCTCAGGAACACAGGATGAGTCCCTGCTGAGCCTACTTTTGTTTTAGAAAATTGAGATTCAACGATGGAGGAGTGGAACACACTTTTCAGCCAATATAAACTGTCAGGGAGTTTCTGGATCTCAGTGCACCAGGCTATATAAGACACTCCACAGAAGTCTGTTCCAGGGATAATTGATTGGAGCTACAAGGTTTTGGGTTTGTCTTATCTTAACCACAAGACACTGCATTTATACATTGGCTAGTTGTATTTTGCTTGTGTGAGCAGCATGAAAGGGCTACCCTTGCAGTCTTTCCTCAGGCAAAATATCAATTCATTACTTCACTAAGCACCGCAGGACTTGACCCTGTAAGTAACCATACACCAATTAGTTACTATCGCTAACAGCAAATGAGGCAGTAATGAAATCACACCATCTCAATAAAGCATATATTATACACACAATATACAAATGAAGAATAGAAATGTGGCAAAAATCAGTGGTAGTGAATGCTGAATTCTTCCATCCATCTTGTTACTTTGATGGGATTTGTTTGCGTTCTTGTGTTTAGTAGGTAATGCTCTATGGGGATGCAGAAGTCTCTTATAAGAACTGCTTGTTAAAGAGACATCTATGGGGGAGGATGGAGGGATGGTGGATCAGGTCAGAAAGGAATTTTACAGTTGGGTTAGGAGGCAGTGTAGAAAAAGCAGACAACAATAGGAAATTAACACAAAGGGGCACTGAGCTGTCCAGTTTCAATGGAGAGAAGGGAGATGAGAACAAAGGGGTACATAGGAGCTAGTTTGTGCAGGGTCATAAAAACTAGAAATAGGAAATGATGGGGAAGGGAAGCCAGAATAAGGTTCTTTGGAGGGCTGGAAAGGAGAGAGTGGAAGGCGAGGTAAATGAGTCTAATGGTACCTTTTATACAGATCGAACAATGGCAAGGTTTGAGTCTGGGAGATTGGAGAAAGGGGAGGTTGCCATTGCTGCAGGAAACTAATCAACGCTTGGATTCTATGACTGGCAGCACTGTGATGAAGAGTCTGCTTCAAAAAGAGACTTCTGTAGCAAACAGTTAAGTCTGTCCACAAACAGCACCTTACACTGAATGCAGCTTGCGCTCTGAACTCAGACACCATTGTTGCTATGAAATGACTTTGAGCAGGGAGAGAATTCTGGATAATGTGGTGTAAATGAGTATACCAAAAGTGAATAAAAAATGTGCAATAAGAGAGGGAAGGTTTCAAATGTTTCTGCTTTCTGCCCTCTGCTTTCAGACCCTTTGGGGCATTGAGGCTTGGCTCTTCGAACTGCAAAGGAAAAAAGCAAGGTAAATTTAAAGTTTCTTTTCATAGCTTACATGACTTGCTAATAAGTAAATATGCCCAAAATATACACTTACTATTTTTGGAAGGCCCACACTTGCTAGAAGGAGGTCCAAGAGAGGACTTTTATTAAAAGTCTGGTAAATTGGAAAAAAAAAAAAAAAAAAGCTGGGATGATTCCTTATCTCTGTGGGAGCTGTATACTCTCTGGATGCTAATGAATTATCCTTGTTGGAGATTACTTTTAGTCCTTGTATTCATTTAAAATACTTCTAAAGAGCCTTTCTATAATGGCTTGAGATGCCCCAGAATTCACAGCAAGGTAAGCCTCTTAAAAAAATCTCAGCTTCTCCATTCCGATGACACTATTTGAACAGTGTTGCAATATCCATAAAGGGAATAACTGTCCTGAATTCATTGTCGGTAATTTCGGCAGGAGATAGGCATTACTGTGGACATGTGCCTGTCTCCACCTACAATGATGAGTTCTACCCATGGACCTGTTGTGTAGAGGCTAGGTCTTTAAGGCCCGTGCTCCACTCCATTTCATTGGTTTGACTGTTGTCACACACTGCTATAACAATTAGGCCCACTATATTTTGCAGGAAGAAAGTATCATTTTTCTCCAGCAGGTTCAGCTTCATATAAGTTTATTTGCTACTAATGTCTCCTCCTTACCTGCTTATATTCAAGCTAGTCTACACACAAACTTGCCCTGAAATAACAAAAGATTCGAATTAAGCTACTTTTATGTGGAAAAAGACTTGCAACAACAACAAAAATCACTAAATCAGTTTTGAGTCAATGTAGTTTAAAATCCAGTGGACGAAGGAGAGGGATGGAAAGCATTGTGGGGGAAGGAGGGGGAAGGCAATTGAAAATTGGCGAAAAAATGCACATTTTTTTATTTGAATCGAAATGGAATAAAGCTTGATGATTCAAAGCTGAATTAAAATGCATTTTAATGAAAGTTTCCATTTCTTGTGAAAAGTCATTTTTCACCAAAATTTTGTTTTCAAAGAGCTGTAATCCAGGGTTTTAGTTTAGGCTCCTTTTTAATTTTAAAAAAGACCGAAACAAACTGTCTCCTGTAAGCATCAGTGATGGTGAAAATTTTCTAGAAATACTTCTCTGCTAATAAATGGGGGATAGTATTTCCCAAAACCACCCACTGCACACAACTTCAGAAAAACAGCATGGCAGGTCAGGGACTGAAGCAATGAGCCTGCTATTAACCATCAGTACCTGTTTCAACATGGTTCCAGAACTTTGCGGTAACAGCAGCAAATCAACACTTCTTCCTGGGAAATAAACCAGAGGAAAATGTTTGTGTAGGAACAAGTTGTGTGGTAATTCTTGGGAAGTTGCATCATTCTCTTAAAGGGAGAGAGGATTCCAAAGATCTTTACCCAGTTAGCCTCCCTGTGCTGCAGTTCTGAGGGCTTAACTCTTCATTGCCTTGAACCTTCTGTAGTTAATTATTCTTGTGCTCAGTAGGTATAAAATACAACTGTTTTGCACTGGTAGCATGCTGCACTCACTCTGCATGGCTGTGAAAGGGCAGAGTGGTAGAGAACCAGCTCCTGAATTTAAGAGGAAGTTCCCTTCTGTACTGAACTCTTGAACAATCAAAGAGGGTTTGAAGAATCCACGCACAGTTTTATGCAAGACCCAGTGAATACTGAGACTGGGTGCTTTTCAGCTTTTTTGGTCAGTGTTATGCTATGAAGGCCTCCAGCCTAGCTAGATGAAATGATGTTTAAGTTTCTCTACCTTAATTCTAATGCACAACACAATAATTCAAAGTCCTTTAATGTTTGGGATGGAGCACTCTGTGATTTCATAGTGGGAAGAGACAGCAATTCTCAGGGTGAGAGATGAGATGCTTTTACTATCTTGTTTTGCCAGAGCACCAGCCCAAAAACAGTGTTGATGACATTGGACTGGATTCTTGGCATAGCTAACTGTAGGCTTTTCCTGCATTTCAGGGAGCAGAATTTACATCCTCCATTTATGTGAGGCTCTCAAATGTCACGGGGATGGGCATAATGTAAAACCTAGAAAGGAAGACTGATGGTTGAGATGAAGAGGAGCATAAAATGTATTTGGAACACAGTCAAAGGACCTAGTTCTGCATTCTTTATATATCTGTTAGCCCCACTGAAGTTGAAGGGTCTTTGGGGGGCGCACATTAGGGAAGCAAGACTGGATCTTAATGTTAACCTCCTTGGGGCAAGAACAATTTTTTTTTCTGTTTTGTATAATGGGATCTTGGTCCATGACTGGGAGTCCTAGATGTTAAAGTAATATAAATAATAATAATGATGCATATATAGTTCTGTTAGAAATAGAAACAGATCGTTTAGGGTGCATCTACACTTAGAAATTAAGTCGACTTAAGGAGGCTTAAGTCGACTTAATTTACTCTGTGTTTACACTGGGCTTTCCTTAATTCGACTTAAGCTGCACCTTAAGTCAAGTAAAGGAAAAGTTCGTTCGAATTAATAACATCTCGTTTTAATTCGAACTAGCACTTAAGTCGACTTTATTAAGTCAACTTAAGCCAGTGGTGACGTGGAGTAGTGCCTAGTTGGATATTTTTAAGTCAACTTAAAACCTTAAGTCGACTTAATAAAACCAAAAAGAGGCCACGTCTACACTTGAAAAGTTAAGTTGACTTTGTTAAGTCGACTTAATAAGGTCCACTTTAAGTCGACTTAAAGTCCACCTTATTAAGTCGACTTCATAAAGTCGACCTAACTTTTCAAGTGTAGACATAGCTTTAGTTAGTTAATTGTTTAGTAAATTACAGTGTATGTTCTCCATTTATTTTTTTTCCCACCCTAAACCTAGGCATTTCTTTTCCTTTCATCTAGTGAGCTCTGAGTCAGGCATTACTTCACCTCCTATCATCACTTAATTGGTGACTCAGTGTACCTGAACCAACAAAAGACTGAGAAAGGCTTTCACCTTACAAAAGGGATGACTCCTGCAGGGTCATAGCTAGGATTTACAAAAAGACAAGATGTGGAAAATTCTTCTCCCCACACCCTCCAGGCTGGCTTTAGTATTTTTTGGCTTGCTCCCATCCCCACACCCCAGATAGTTCATCTTGTTCCCATTGTTTTAGCTGGCCTAGTTCCTATCAACTGTTCTCTCATCTATTCTAGTCTCTCTCCTCCCATCTTTATTGTTTTAAATGGGGGTCTGGTTCCCTCCCAGGTTATTTTAGCTTATTCTTCCCACCAGCAATTTATGTTTAACTGCATTGGCCTCCTAACCACATTTTAGCTGCCCCCTTCATTCTGTGCTTAGTTGATGCCTCTTCCTGATCTCTCCAACACTTCAGTTTGTCATTAGCTTGTCCTCCTGCTGCTTCCAATTTGGAGCTGCTCTGCTTCCTCCCCAGTTTCCCCCCCCCCCCAAATCTGCCTCCTTTCTCCGTTCTCAGCAGATTTTGTCCTTCAGTATCTTTTTTTTTTTAAGGTTGATTTCCATATACCCACATCTTTAGCTTTTCTTGGTGTTTTAGCTGGTCACCTTATTTTGCTGAAGCAACAGTACATGAGAGGTGTGTTGTAAATTCTTCAAGAAACAGGGAGCAGCACTGGTGCATCAGCATCCAACATGGGTTATTTTTCCAAAACCCATTGGGTACATCCACACTGGAGCCTTAGGTCGACTTAAGGTTGTTTAAGTTGATCTACAGACTGCTGCATTCACATTGGGCACTTATTAAGTCGACTTAAGCGCTTCCTTAGGTCGACTTAATAACATCACCTCTGAAGGTCGACTTAATGCTTAAGTTGACCTTATTAAGTTGAATTAAGTCAGTGTGGATGGGGAGTGCCCTTAAGTCAACCTAATTGGCCTCCAGGCCCCAGTGGAATGTGGGACAGCTAACCCACAATGCACCACTCCTCCGTCGACCTAGCACCTGCCAGTATCCATGCTGGCAGTCGACTGGAGTTTTCAGTGTGGACTCTCCAAGTCGACTTAGCAAGGTTGACTTTAAGTCGACTTAAAATCGACCTTGTTAAATCGACTTAACAGAGCCTCCAATGTAGACGTACCTATTAGTACCACAGTAATCTTCCCCATAGCTTCAACTGGAAGATGTTCCTCAGTGAGCTGCCAGATGCACTGGCCAGAATGTCCCCAGTCAGAGCTGAAAAAAGTGACCTTGTGTAAGAGGTACTGGCTGGATGCTTTTTCTAGTCAATAAATCTGGCAACCCATGTGACTCCTTTAGACCAAATATTTCAGCACTATATAAATTTCCTGTGCAGTTTAGGGCCAATTCCTGCAATCATTTTACTCATGCAAATACCATGCATTCATCCTTGATCACATGGATTTTTAGGATTGGGCTGTTAGGGTGCGTCTACACTAGCAATTTAGGTCGATTTAAACAAAGCCGCGTCCACACTGGGCTTTTATTAAGTCGACTTAAGCATTTCCTTAAGGAAAGCTTAAGTCGACTTAATAACACCTAGTTTTAGGTCGACTTAAAAGCCAATGTGGACGGGAATTAGCGCCTAAGTCAACCTTATTAAATTGACTTAAAGAGTTAATTCGACTTAATAAGGTCGACAAGGGGCTATGTCTGCACTAGAAAAGTTAAGTCGACTTTGTTAAGTCGACTTAATAAGGTTGACTTTAAGTCGACGTAAAGTCAATCTTATTAAGTTGATTTAACAAAGTCAACTTAACTTTTCTAGTGTAGACATAGCTTTAGAGGGGGAGTAGTCCTAGGAGCACAGAGAAACACGAGGTTCAAAAAGATGTCATCACTGACGTGCAAAGAAAGAGCCAACTTTTGTCTTTTTTGATTCCAGTTCCATAGAATCATAGAATCTTAGGGTTGGAAGGGACCTCATGAAGCCATCTAATCCAACCCCCGGCTAAAAGCAGGACCACTCCCACTAACTCATCCCAGCCAGGGTTTTGTCTAACCGGGTCTTATATCCACTGAAGTCTTTCTCTCACCTTCTGACTCCCAGGCCCCATTCTTCCCACATGGACTTTAGGGATGAGTTGCTCTCATGTTTTAGCAGTCTAATATGGTCATCTTCCAGCTGCAAGCTAGAGGTCACCAGCAATTGCTTCTACTGGCCTATTTCCATCAGTGATGCAAGAAGGTTGCCATAAATCACGATGTGGGATAACACAAGAGCAAATTCTAGACTTTGCACACAATTTCTTGTACTTATTGTAGCTAACAATAGCTCATTCAGGCTGTTTGCACACCAGCTATCCAATCTGTCCATTTGGCATTCACAAGCTAGATATAAATGTGAGTTAGCCTTCCCGCAAATAATAGTATGTGAATAGAAACTGCATACATTTTGCTCAACCCAACATTCAGAAAATTTGGAAAGCAGGAAGCATTTGGAAGTGGATCACAGTTACTTTAGTGATCTATTTGTACTTGGGTCAGATCACATGACTAAAGACTACAACTGAAAAGGTTGGATCATTTTTAGTTTTCAAATTGCAAAAGTATGTTCTGAACTTTCACTGTTGGGGTTGGCGGAAACTGATTTTTCAACTGCCTTGCTGCTTGTGCAGTGTTCTTCCTCTGGTGAGTATGTATTATGGAGTAGTAGCTCATGATTTTAGCCCTAGAAGTCCTTCATTCAATACCCAAAGATAGCAAAAAGTGGGTGATTGGTTTGACTTCACCGCAATGGAAAGTGTATTGTTAGGTATTGGCTAACACCTAACAAACCCATAGCATAGACAAGGCACTGTAGATTTTAATGTGTGGTGGAGCTGGTCCAGTTGGAACCCAGGCTCCCAGCTAGGCTTCAACTCATCCAAGTTAACACATGCTATAAAGTACCCACTTGCCTTCTCAGCAAAAGAGTTTTAGAAGGGGTTGGTTAGAAAGTGCCAGCTAATGTCTTCTAACCTTACACCTTTAACTCCCAGCCAAGACAAACCCTCAGAAGGGTGAGGTCTTGTCCTCACTTCACAAAATTATAAATTGCTGGAAGATGGGCAAGGTTCATGGTGTCCATCTGGCTGGAAGAATGAATGTCACTTTGAGCTCCCTGGCATGCATCTACCCTGGCAACTTACAAGGCTTAAGTCGACCTAAACAAAGCCACGCCCACACTGGGCTTTTATTAAGTCGACTTAAGCATTTCCTTAAGTCGACTTAAGGAAAGCTTAAGTCAACTGAATAACACCTTGTTTTAGGTCGACTTAAGCCTTAAATCGCCTCCTTAAATTGACTTAAAGCCAGTGTAGACGGGGATTAGCACCTAAGTCAATCATTAAGTCAATTTAACAAAGTCAACTTAACTTTTCTACTGTAGACATAGCCCCGGTGATAAAATGGGAATTGTTTCTGAAAGCTATTGTGTAGGAATCAAAAGATTAGGGTTGGGAGGGACTTCAGGAGGTCATCTAGTCCAATTCCCTGCTGAAAGGTATTAACTTTTCTGATAAGGTGCTAAATAAATATTAAATGAAAATCATGAGCCACTGCACAAAAATAAAGAGGGACATAGCTCCAAATGCTGAATTTGGAGCTATGTAGGCAGACTTTAGGTCAGGTGCCCTATGTGCCTGAGCAATCTTACTGCAGGACTGGGATTAAAATAATAGATGCAAGTAAAGGCACCAGATATCCAACTCTGTATTTACTTTCCGTATTCTTGGTATCACTTTCCAAAGTTGTTGCAATTAGCTACCAACTTACTTTAAGTGTATTTAATACCACTAGCATTGAACAGTAGATAGCAGATATGTGTGTTACACTCTCTACTTCAGAGAAGTTGCAATGTATCACAATGCTGGAAGAAAAGGAGCTGTAAACCAGCAACGAATGTTGCCTTCAGAACAGGATCCCTTCTAATTCCCTCAGCCAATGTATTCTGCTTTTTGTAGATATAGAGGAGCAGATTCACTAACATTAGTGCAGGGCGTAACTTACTCCTCCATGCCTTTGCTTACACCTTAGCCTTGCTGGCGGGCTGGATTCAGTAGGTGGAAAGGCAGGCAGAAGGTAAGGCTCCCCTGGCCATGTCTGGTTCCTGGGCCAGCCAGCACTTCCCACGTCTTGGGAGGTGTTACCTTCCTACAGTTACCCCAGGAGGTATTGGCTTTTATCCACTTTCTGCGGCTGCTGTCTCCTTGCCAGATCACTGTACAGTGGGAACGTGCACCACATTTTACACTGATAGAAACAGGGCAAACATGGCCAAATCTATCATTTTGACTTAAATGTCTGTTAATTTTATTATTTGATAAGAGACTAGCATTTGTTTTCACCACTAACCTCTCCCCCACATATATATATATCTTCTCCACCCTGCAAAAAAAAACCAAAAACAGTCCTGGCAGGGGAAGTAAGAGATTACTTTATCTATCCTAGACATTTCTAATGCACCTATCACCATAGTATCTAAGCCATCAATAATACTTTGCATAAATCGAGTACATTCCAGATGAGGTTCTCATAGGACTTTGCTAAAACTGACCTTGCTAACATATGTAAACCTCCTGACACGTAGGAACAGAACAGATTGGGGGTAGAAGTGACTGAGGGCTGGAGGACGGGTAGATGTGATGTCAATTCCATCTCTGTAGAAAATGGAAGATTTGCCCCCTACCGCACCCTTCCTTCTCCCCTCCCCCCAACTTCTTTCACACTATTTTAAGCTTCTCCAATTCTAACACAAATTGTGTAGTTCCTTTTGAACGTTTTATAAGGATTATTCAAGTTTGCATGGGGTTGTTTGCCTCGGTTACATTAGCAAAATACCCTGAGCATCAGACTATCTTGTGTGTACTGTGGATGTGGTAATTGCTAAAGTAGGTAACATTTTTAATGAAAAGTAAGGCAGACAGGCATGTAAAACATTCATAAAGGTACTGTCATTGTATGACTTGCAGCTGCACTTACCCAGACAAATCTTTCTGGCTGCAGTTCTGCATTGTTTTTGTTTTCATGGATACATGGTTCTAAGGTGTAAGTGAATACCTGTGTGTGTGCACTTGGTATGTTCCTAGTGAAGAAAAAAAGGCAGCTGAACAGTGCTGAGGGGAAAAAGGAATGCTAAAGAATATGAAATATTTCTCTATTTCAGCCTTATATTGGTATGTTTTTGCAAACTTGATTGAATTTCTGATTAGTTTTCCCTGCCAAATGAGTGGAAGTCCCAGAAGCTTTTCCAGATTAGCATGATTCTGAAGTTTGAATAGAGTTTATGGGCCGGAGCCTCCTATGCAGCACTAAGTACATCTGAGGAAGGGGTGGAAACAGGTGATGCACTCCATCCAGTCCAAGAGGCAGGTTTTGCTATTGGCACAAGGTTAGGGTTAGGGTTATAATTTTTAACAACTGAAGCAGAGAACTTCTTTAAATTAAGGGCTAACATTGGCACAAGATCAAGGGGTGTGTGTGTGTGTGTGTACGATTGAACTTGGTAAGTTTATGGAGGGGATGGTATGATGAGATTTGGCCATATGCCATTGAGGGCATTCACAACTGCTAATAGCAAATATCTCCAATAATGAGAGATGGGACACTAAATGGGGAGGGCTCTGAGGTTACTACAGAGAATTCTTTTTCGCATGTCTCTCTGCCATGCTCAGGGTCTCATTGATTGCCATTTTTGGGCTGGAAAGGAATTTCCCCCAGATCAGATTGACTCTGATCAGATTGACTCTGGGGGATTTTTGCCTTCTTCTGCAGCATGGGCATGTGTCATTTGCTGATCTGAATAAAAATAAATTGGCGGTTTCTCCGTAATTTCAAATCTTTAAATCATGATTTGAAGACTTCAGTAACTCAGGGCATGTATTCACTTGTGGTGGCAAATTTAACACTATCAGATTGATCTTTCTGATTGACTGAGTGGGTCTGTGAAGGCCTGTTCAGTGGATCGGGAAGTTGATCACTGAGGACCACCCCCTCAAGTAGCATAGTGCTGAATCAATGGGAGGCCATTTTCTGTTGACTTAGTGCACTGAAGACACCTAAGGAAATAGGCACTAGGCAGTTGAAGGGAGTTCTTTTAAGTAACTTCCATATCTTCCTTTGACAGCAACTGAAATCCTCCAGCAGTGTAGGCCAGGGTTCAGACAGAGGTAATGGGACAGTTGTAGGAAGGGGGGTGGGAGGGTGATGTTTTGTAGCCTGCAATGAGCAGGAGGTCAGTTTAGAATGATGATCCTGATGGTTCCTTCTGGTTTTGAAATCTGAATCTGAGTTCCTAACCCAGCACCCACCATTCCAAGATGCCTGGAGCCCAGTACATTCTGGCCACCACCCCATCAAGTTCCTTGCAATGGGTAAGGAAGGCAGGGCACTGGTGCTGGTGGACTCTCTTTCAGGAAAGGATTGTCCTCTGCAATGTGAATTTGGGCAGCTTTCCATCCTTCTGCATAAGCTGGCTACCTTGAGCTAACTAAGTAGTTCTACTGGGACTAAAATCTGATTATTTATTTATTATCAGGTTTGAAATCTGTATAACAAAGTTTGAGCGTGGGATTCAATCTAATTCTTGGATAATGTCTTTCATATGCAAGTAGCCATTGGCTCCTTCCATCCTGAATCACAGCAAGCATTTCCTTAGATTAACACGCATCATTGCGTAGTGCTGTACTGCCATGAACTATCAAATCATCATCATGCAACACTTCCCTGTGGTAGACTGACTTCAGTGGAAATGAGATCAGGCTCTAAATCAGTATAAACTCATAGGCTATGTCTACATTTACCAAAGTTAGTTTGAATTAGTTAATTTGAACTAACTAATTTGAACTAATTTTAGCTAGTTCGAATTAACTTAATTCGAACTAGCATGGCCCCACTGGAATTTTAGTTCGAACTAAGCAAGTGCCATGCATTGCACTTGCTTAGCTCGAATTAGTCAGTTGCATTAAGCTCAATGTGCTGGTTAGTTCGAACTAAGTAGTTAGTTCGAACTAACATGGCCACATTGACGTAATTCGAACTAACTAGTTCAAATTAAGAGTTAGTTCAAAAGGTATAATCACATTTATTAGTTCGAATTAAGGAAGCCCTTAATTCGAACTAATGAAAGCCTAGTGTGGCCAAGGCTTAAATTAGTTCGAATTAAGCTTCCTTAATTTGAACTAACTTGCCAGTGTAGACATAGCCATAGACTCTATGGTCAGAAGGGACCAGTCTGATCATCTAGTCTGTCCTACTGCACAATACAGGCCACAGAACCTCACCCACCCACTCCTGAAATAAACCTCTAACCTATGGCTGTGTTATTAAAGTCCTCAAATCATGATTTAAAGACTTTAAAGTACAGAGAATCCACTAGCAAGTGAGCTGCACCCCATGCTACAGAAGAAGGTGAAAATATATGTGCAACTCGATATTGATAATGTTGTGTTAATACAAGCGGTGATTATCAGTCACCATACAAGATGGCCATAAAGCATCTGACCTTTGCCATAGGCATGCTTCTCCCAAGAATTTAAGTTTCATGTTGTCACATACACACCACAGGTCTGACTATGAAAAGCCTGTTACACTTTAGCTGCTGACTCTCATTTGGATATGTGAAATAAATGGATTTTCCTGTATCCACTTTTAAACAGCAAATTAAAGCTGCTGTCACATGGGTAACTTAGCCTTTGGCTAAGAGTTAACTGCTACTGCACGGTACTTAAGATCTGGTATGTGTTCTCTCTTGGGAACCCCGGCTTGAGCCTGTGAGTTGATGAGGCTACTCAGCAAACCTCGGCACCTCTTTCTCCATTCACATTGGCTTTAATGGTCAGCAGTTTGTTGGATTGCACCTCTTTGTGAATGTCTCCTCTTGCAGGGCTTTATGGTCAAGTGGTATTTCTGGAATGCCTAGATTTTCATTTCACTTGAAGTACTGGGCCACTGCAAGGCCAGAATGCTTACCCAAAACCAAACCTAACAGGAAGAAACCAGTCAGCCTTATTTGCTCAGAAAGTGTACTGGCTCCTGTTCAGTTTCCTGTCATGAGAAGATACCTTGAGCTAAATTGTTCACCAGCCTGAGATGCAAAATCTCTAGGTTTGCTAGTTAATTGCAGACAGTTACTCCAACCAAAATGCCCAACATACTTTGTCAAAAGCTTTTTCTCTTCCATATAAATAATAAACTCTGAACATACAGCAATAAAAATGATAATTAAGGAAGCTTGGGACAGCAAGTTCAGAGGTAGTATTATTGCTCTAGAGCTCATTTACATGAATTATGGGCCAACCTAGATAAGTTTTTATTGCAGAAAGGTGATTAGCAAGTTTATTATCTATAGTTGTTCCAGCAGCCTGTTAAAGGTGATGGGCAACTCAGGTACATTTTGAAACCCATTTACATGTAATCTTTTTCTCCCTAGTAATTTCCCTTTGGCAGTTTCCCATTTTGTATGAGGCATCCTACCCAATCCAGGGCCTTGTGCCTCATGATTTTCAGAGACCTGGCCTGCTGGGGGAGATCGGTGGGGGAGGACTGATTAATTTCCTGTTGATTGAGAGGGAGGAAAATTGGAAAACACTTCACTACGGTCCTGTTGCCAAAGGAGGAAGACCCACTGGGCATGAGAGTTGGGAGATCAGTCCTTGGGCCTTCAAGAATGTCCCATTGCATGTGCCTAAAAGTAACCTTAGTCCCATCTCAGACATACTCTCCCAGACAAACCACCATGCACAGAAACACAACTTTCAAAGAACTCAGCATGTATGTAATAGGCCAGAGGTGGCCTTTGGCTACTGGGGGCCCTAGGCAAAGGCCCATTATGGGGCCCCCCATAGGCCCATGGGCCCCCCCTTTGTGGCCCCACTGCCCCTACCCCCACGCCCCCATCACCACCCTGTCCTCTCTCCTGCCCCAGCTCCCCACCCTATGCCCCTGGCCCCCTGAGCTCAGCTGCTTCTCCTGCTGCTGACCGATGGCAGAAGGCAGATGCGGCTTTTGGGGTAGATGACGGGGCCCCTTACTGCTTGGGGCCCTAGGCGTCCGCCTGCTTCACCTACCCCAAAAGCCACCTCTGTTAAATAAGGGATGACATCAAGCACCTCATCAACTTCCTGATCAGTCTAGTTTCATTGCCTAAAACCTTGCCCCGGTCATAAGAACATAAGAACATAAGAAAGGCCGTACTGAGTCAGACCAGAGGTCCATCCAGC
>ML685875.1:1346796-1425048 GCA_007922175.1 Pelusios castaneus | reverse complement strand
GACCGGCTCGGATTCGAGCCGGCCACCCAGGTCCGTTCCCGGGCTCAGGGAAAATGGAACGCTGGGATACGTGCCCAGAATGCAGTGCACTAATGCACATTCCAGAGAAAAATCCTGCTCCAGAACAAGGAGCGACGTGTGTACGCGCTCCAGCGCGATAAACATCACCTGCTTCTTAAAGCGCAGTTCAGAAGCTGCGCTATACTGTGATCGTGTAGGCATAGCCTCCGGTGAGTTCATGTGAGTTCAGCTGCAGTCATTAGTAGGGACTGGAATGCCACTGTGCTGCCCAGCGGGAGGCAGAATGCCTCTGGAAAGACAGGGGGTCCTAACCACCCATGTAGACTTGGGCTGCTTCTGCATCGACACTGAATTTTGTGGTCTTGGGCTATCTGTGCTACTAGGGCATAGAGACGGGTGGGCACATGCCCATCCAGTTGGCCAGCAGGCCTGCCCGTCCCCAGCTGCTGCAGTGCCGGGCAGCAGCGTGAGCTTGCCACTGCGACCGCGGACCAGCCAGCAGTGGGTGGCCCTGAGCGGTGGTGCTGCAGGCAAATGGGTGGGAGTGGGCTGCTCTTTACCCACGCAGCTCCGGCCCTGGGCAGCCACTGCAGCCTTTGCACAGAAACAGCCGAGCTGCCTCTCCCCTGCTTTCCTCCTTCTGACACCTAGCAACTGGAGCTTTGTCAGGATGCTTCTGGTCCTATGACCGGGCCCACCCTGGATATTCAGAGGCTTGCTCAGAAAATGGGGGCTGGCTATGCCCCTGCTGTGCTAAGTGATCATGAGCATGCTAGTGCAGAATGGCTGCAGCTTTATTGTAGTCATGCCGTCTAACACTGCTCAGAGAAGATCTAGGCAAATGGGGGCTCAAACACCACCAGCTAATCTACACTGAAGGTTTCATCTTTGGTAATAGCTGATGGAGCTGCACTAGTGCTCCAGCAAAAGTGAAAGATTTCCCCAAAATTAACCATGTAGGAAAAAAAGTGCAGCATTCAAACCTGCCTCTGTGGGGCCAGTTCTACATCTGTGTGTGGTGGGCGGGTTATAGCATTGCTTTCATTTGAAGCCAGTAATGGAGCAGTGTTTGTACTCCTTGGCTATGTCTACAATGACAATTTAAATCGACTTAAGGAGGCTTAAGTCAACTTAAATTAAGCCACATCCACACTAGGCTTTCATTAAGTCGACTTAAGAAATTCCTTAAGCTGACTTAATGAAAGCTTAAGTTGACTTTGTTACTACCACTCCTTAAGTTGACTTAAGGTTGGTGTGGACATGGAGTAACCCTTAAGTCAACTTTAGGGTGGTTAGGTCGACTTAACAAAGTGGACTAAGTCAACCTACAGCTAAATCAACTTAGTCCACTTTGTTAACTCGACTTTAATAAGGTCGACTTTAAGTCGACCTAAAGTCGACCTTATTAAGATCAACTTAACAAAGTCGACTTAACTTTTTTAGTGTAGACATATCCCTTGAGTGCAGGAATTGTGGGGGGAGGGGGGTGATGTCATCTATTCAAGAACACAAGGAGAAGAATGGCGCCTTGCATTACTGCCTCCTACCTTGTTTGGGCAGGATTGGGCATAATATACCCCAAGCAATTTTATATACTGTGCTCAGAACTCTAGAGGGTTATGAATTCTCCATGTTCACCAAGACTCTTCTTATGCAATGGTGCTATCAGCAATTTGTAATAATGAACTGTTAGAGACTCGTCTGTTTAAACCTCTTTACATGATCTCAGGACAGCCATGTAGCTTGCAAAAGCAGTGGGATATTAATGTATTAGGGGGCTAAAATACAATAGCTCGAAGACAGGACAGTTTTGGCTAAAAGCCCATCCTGGTTCAGTGGGGAAGTAAAGACAGCACTTAGAAATATTATGAGCATAATACATCAAACAAATAGAAAAAGAGGAACTAACTAGCAATATAAATTAGAATTTATGAAGTGTAGAACATTGATAAGGGAATGTCACAGGGTGACTGGCCCTTTAAGGGTAATGTGTTTAGCTCCACCTGTTACTTATTTAGTCCTCCTCCCCAGGTAGGGGAAATTAGTGTAGACACATACCAGTTAGTCATGCGATTAAGTCAGTTCAGATGTGGAGGTGAGGAACCTCCAGAGGTACAAACAAGAGAGAGAAGATGGTATGAAACCATGTGTGAACTTCTAGTGCAGGGTGAAAAGACAGAGTTGAAAGATGGGTCGTGGGAATCCTGACCTAAAGAAGGAGAACCCTGTATGAGTTAGCAGGCTCACCGCCAGCTCCAGAAGGAGAGCTATGGGAATCCTGACTTGAGGGAGGGGAAATCAACCTGAAGTATTATAAAGACCTGGAAGGAGAATTGTGGGGTAAAGGTGAGCAATTAGTGACCCCTCTAGCTATACGCAAGTTGGGCAACTGCCAAGGGTGACAGATTTGGCCTGGCCACTCCTCCATTGTGACAGAGGGATGGCTGGGCCACATTTGAGTGGCATGGGGGTGACACACTGAAGTGTTGCCCAATGCAACAGATTGTAACGAGTGGCCTCTAATACCCAGGACTTGACTTAAGGGGCAAAAGACAAGTTTGATTTTCTGTAAGACCCTTAATAAATGATAACCCTACAAAGAGAGGAATCTTAATTTAAAGGACTCTATCCTGAGAGTGAGTTCTTACAAAGGCCCAGAGGGCGCTCAGGATGATGCTTCTGCAGGGCCACACTGGGCCCCCTGGGTGTGCCCTGTGATGACTTCCTGTTAAAGGAAACTAAAGACAAGAGGGGAAAATCCATGGCTGGCAGGGATAAGAGTAATAGTGAATTTTTAGTATACTGGAAACAAAAGAAATCTTAGCAATGGGATAAATCCATTACTAGATGAAGTTAGTAAAATTGTTAATGAGGCAGAAAAGGCAGAAGTGCTCAATAAATGTTTTAATTCTGTATTTGAAAAAAACCAGGATGATTTCATTTCTCATAAACATGATGAAGTACTTTCCTGTCCATGAGTAAGAAAGGAAGATGTTAACATCTGCTATGGATGAACATTTTTTAAATCCACTGGCTTGGATAACTTACACTCAACACTACTAAAAGAGTTGATGAAAGAAACTGTTGCCCACTCCATTCTTCCCCCTCTGCCCCCCCTTCCATATTCATTTTAAATAAATCTTAGAATATCAGGAAAATTCTAATGAACTGCAAGGGTGCCAATGTGCTAATGTTCAAAAAGGATAAGGCAGCCTGGATAACTACAGGTTGGTTAGCTGCTACTATTCAATATTTCTATCGCTGATCTGGGAGCAAGTCTAAATTTGCCAGCTAAAGTTACAGGTGACACAAAGATTGGCAAAGTGATAAATAACAATGAGGCTAAGGCAGTCATAAATAGCAATCTGGGTTGTTTGGTAGACTGGGCCCATTCAAATACATTTGTTTTAATGCAGCCAAGTACAAAGTCAGGTGCCTAGGAACAAGGAATGCAGGCCGTACCTACAGAGTGGCAGGGGGGGATTGTATCCTGGAAAGCAGTGACTCTTAAAAGGATCTGTGGGTCATATGCTTAACATCTCAACAAGAGCTTCCAGGGCAATAGTGTGACAAAAAGGGATAATGTAATCCTTAGATGTATAAACAGGTGAGTAATGTAGGCTATGCCTACACTTGTAAATTTAGGTCGACTTTTGCTAAGTCGACTTAACTAAGTCGACTTAGTTAAGTTGACTTAACATGTCTACACCTACATTTTAAGTCGACTTCTAGGGGCTAGGGGGACCTTGGGCAGGTCCACGGTGGCAGGGAGGCTCAGCCTTTGCCCCATTGTACCTGGGTAGAATGGGGCAAAGGGGGACAGGGACCCTGGCAGGGCATAGGGGTAGGGTGCTGTGGGGGGGGCATTCCAGGCTCCCCCTGTGTCCCCCCGGCAGGGAGGGAAGTGGGGGAGTCCTGGAGAGCCCTAAGTCGACTCTAAGTCGACTTAGGGCTACTACAGGTCTACACTGGCGACTTTAGAAAGTCAACTTAAGCCTAAAGTAGAATTAAAAGGAGGTTTAATAAAGTTGACTTAATTTTCATTAAATCGACTTAATTTTCCTTAAGTTGACTTAAGCAGCTTGCTTAAGTCGACTTAAGGAAAGTGTAGTGTAGACGCAGAGTAAATTAAGTCGACTTAAGCATGTTTAAGTCGACTTAATTTACAAGTGTAGACGCACCCATAGGGAGGTGGCTTGACATCTGTGTGTGACATTGGTGAGATTGATACTAGAATACTGTGTGCAGTTCTGGTGACAACATTTGAAAAGGGATGTTGCAAAATTGGAGGAGGTGCAGAAAAGAACCACAAACATTATACAAAGTCTGTAGACTATCAAAGAGCTCAAGTCTGTTTAGCTTATCAGAAAAGATGATTGAAATGTGGCACGGTTACAGTTTCTCAGTACAGTCACAGAGAGATATATAGTACCTGGTACTAATTATATAGAACATTATGTGGCTGATTAGAGTAATTTGGTTGAAGTGACTGCATGGATGAATGTGTCTCATCATCAGATAGCTGTATGAGGACGGGAATGTTTGACTGCAGCCTAAAGCATATCAATAAAATGTTAAGAATACATTTTGGATTTGTGTCCCAGTACGTTCCATGCTATTAATTCAAACACAAACCAACCAGACACATAATTCTTACTGCGTTGTTAAAAATAACTTAGCATTAAAAGGTTCATAAGTTACTTGTGATCTGTCAAGTTGGTGGGAAATTTAAAACGCTCATTAACAATGAACGTCAACAACAAATGTTGTTTACTTCTCCTTTAAAATGTACAGTAGAGCTATGGCTCCCTAGAAGGTTTTTTTTATCTTTCTTTGCTTGCTTTTCACACTGAAAATGTCAGGTTCTGGCTTCTCTCTAGTTGGAAGGCTTTGGCAGGCTGGGTGGAAAATCTGCATCATAACATCATTTGAATCTGAAACCTGAGATGCTCGCTCTCCCTGTCCTAACTGAGTAACAAAGGGAATGTAGGGTATGTCTATACAGCAATTACATACCTACAGCTGGCCTGTGCCAACAGAGTAAGGCTCTTGGGGCTCAGTCTAAGGAACTGTTTAACTGCAGCACGGACTTCTGGGCTTGGGCTGGAGGCGAGGGTCTAGCACTCTATGAACCCGAGTCCGGAAGTCTACTCCTCAGTTTTATGCCCAGTTACTTGTACTCACTTAAAATCTCTCTTGGTAGTTAATAAATTGTTATACTGTTCTATCTAGTCCAGTGTATTTAAATTGAAGTTGAAAAATCCATTTGGGATGGCAAGTCATGTCATATTATTTCTATTAAAGAAAGAACAAATTTAATATAAACTTGTATCCTCCAGGAGAAGGCTGGGCAGTAGAGGAGAGATGCATTGGGAGTGGAGGGATCTAAGACTGGGGATGTGTTCGGGTGGCCCTGCAGTATAATCCAGGCTGATAAGAGCCAAGGTATGGCCGAGTTATGGAAGCACACATGCAGACGTATCTGGGAGTAATTTGCATGCTGGAGGCTTTTGTGAGCAGTCCAGGCTGGAGGTACTGCAGCAAAGCATTTTAAAGGACATCCCAGGCTAGAGGGCAGGGGTGACACAGCTACTCATTAGTCTGATATGTCACACTGAGCATCTCATAATCTTTTTCTTTGCAGTACCCCTATTTGTCCCATTTTACAGATGGGGAACTGACGTACAGAGGCTATGTCTACACTTGAAAAGTTAAGTTGACTCTGTTAAGTCGACTTAACTTTTCAAGTGTAGATGCAGCAGAAGTGGCTCCCCGTTGAGAAGGGACCTGTGCGTCCCTTCCCCAGGAAGCCTCAATCCCTCCAAGAAGCGAGCGGAGGCTTCCTTCTTGCTGGGACCCCCGCGGGTCCCAGTGAGAAAGGAGCGGTGGCTTTTTCTCCCTGGGACTCCCTCGGGTCCTGGCAAGAAGGGAACTGCGGCTCCTTTCTCACAGGGACCCCCGTGGGTCCCGGCAAGAAGGGAGCTGCAGCTCTTTTTCCTGGGGACACGCGTGGGTCCTGGCAAAAAGGGAGCCATGGTTCCTCTCTGCCCGGGAGCCAAGGGGGTCCCAGTGAGAAAGGAGTCGCAGCTCGTTTTTTGCCAGGGCCCGAGCAGTGAGGAGCCTGGCTCCCTTCTTCCCAGGACCCATAGCGGTCCCGGGGAGAAAGGAGCCACAGCTCCCTTCTTGCCGGGACCCACAGGTCCAGGGGAGAAAGGAGCCTGGCTTCCTTCTCCCTGGACCATGCCCTAAGTCGACTTATAGAAGAAGTCGACCTAGGGCGGCCACACCGTCTTTAGGTCGACTTAACAAATCGACTTAATTGTTAAGTCGACCTAAAGAGTGGTAGTAATTAAGTCAACTTAAGGAACTGCTTAAGTCGACTTAATGAAAACCAGGTGTGGACGCGGCTTATTTTAAATTGACTTAAGCTTCCTTAAGTTGACTTAAATTGCCAGTGTAAACATAGCCAGAGAGACTAATTACTTAAAACAAGATCTCACAGGAAATCAATGGCAGAGTAATGAACTGAATATGGGTCTCCCAATTCTCAGGCTAGCAATGGACTGTTCTCACTAAAATTGTTGCAGGATTTTGCTGAGATGTATGCAAATGAGAGGCACCCACAATAAAACACTGGCTCTTAACAACCCTGAAATTTGTCAGTGTTTGAAAATCTCAACCCAGATCTGAATCTTTTACCTTGACCTGCTTTCTAATTACAATGATAAATGGAAGACAATGAGGTCGATTAAAACTTTACAAGATCAAAATATAGAACTATCTATTTCTAATATGCTAATTGTGTAGTTGTCTATTTGAAAGTTGTTGCATACAAAATTTAAAGTAATTACCCCACAATCTATCTGAAAATCTATCTATATACACACACACAGGCTATGTCTATACTTGTTAAATTAAGTTGACTTTGTTAAGTCAACTTAACAAGGTCGACTTTAAATTGACCTTATTAAATTGACAGCGTGTCTACACTGTATATTTAAGTTGACCTAGAGCATCTACACTAGATGCTTAAGTCAACTGGCAGGGGCTAGGTCTACTTAGGAGTGGTGCATTGTGGGAAGTGTGGCATGTGGTACTCGAGAAGTGTCCCCCTGCCCCAGTCCCTCCTACAAAAGAGGAAGTGAGCTCAGCACCTTCCCCATTGTGCCTGGCAACATGGAGGCTGAACAGGACATGGACCAGACTGTTCTCCAGCAATTTGTCAGGCAGCTGCATGACATCTGCCAGCTATTGGTAAGGCTTCTTGTGCTGTGGAGTAGGCTTCACTGGCAACCCTCCAGCGCGGAGGAAGATGACAGCCTGCCCCCCACCTTGCTGCCCCAGCAGGTTGCCATGTTACTGAAGTGCGCTGTGTGCCTCGTTGCCTCCGGGCATGTGCATCCAGCAGCAACTGGTGGGAATGGATCGTCCTGACCACCTGTGATGATGACCAGTGGCTGCAGAACCTCAAGATGAGCAAGCAGACCTTCCTTGAGCTGGTCCGTGAGCTCCTCTTGGTTCTGCAGCACATGGACACCCGACTTTGACTCATCCTGCCTGTAGACAAGCAAGTGGCTGTTGCCTTATGGAACCTGGCAACCCTGGCCTCCTACTGTGGCACTGTCCAGATTTAGGGAACCATTTATGATATTATTTTGTATTAATATCTCATAATTGCTATAATCCATGGGAACTATGCCATGTTTGGTATCAATAGAAAGATAGTAATTTGCTGGGAATGATTATATAGTTTATGTGTAGGAATTGTATCTGTATTAGAAGTTAGGAATGTATTTGTTATATCTATATTTTAACTTGTGTGATTCTGGGGAAACTCCCCAGACAGGATGTCTACAGCCATTGTCTCCTTAATGGCCCATTAAGGAAGCTCCCAGGTACAATGGGCCCAGGGAGAAACCTGTTGAGCTACTAGGACTTGAACATGTGACTCAACTCCATTTTGATTGGAAAGAACTGCACACAGCATGGAGAAGGCCAGAGGTGATAAAAGGCTGCAGCCCTGACTCCATCTTGTCTCAAGTCCCCAGTCTACAGCCAACACCCATCTCTGGAACTATTCCTCTGCGACTGGACAAAGGATTGAGGCCCACCCAGCTGCTGGGTGTTTACCAGAGGAACAAGCCTGCAAACTCCAGAGGAAGAACCTGCAAACTGCTTTACATGAACTTTAAATCATTTGTATGTATGTGATTCACTTTGACCCTTTAACATCTCTCATATTTTGCTTCTTTTCTTTTTATATTAAACCTTTAGTTGTAGTTGCTAAAGGATTAGCGATCAGTGTGGTATTTTGGGTAAGATCCAAACCTATATTGTTCTTTGTGATGTGGCTGGCCCTTTGGGGTCAGGAGAACCTATTTCTTTAAGGGACCATGTGGCTAGGTGGGAGCCAGAGAAGCTGGAGTGCAATAAAGGGAGCTGTTTCTATTTTGGGCAGATTTTGTGGTACCCAGTGTGGGGAACCAGAAGCCTGGTTGTGACTGATAGGGAGACTAGTTTAAGTACCACCAATCAGTGTGTGGTACTCCAGAGTTTGGCTCCCGGTTTTGCAGCTTCCTCTGATTTTTGCACATCCAGGAGGGTATCCCAGGAGGCCCCGGTCACACCTACTGCCCCGTGGCCCAGCAGTTCGGCATTGGGAAGGCCACCGTGGGGACCACTGTCATGCAGGTGTGCAGGGAAATCAACTGGGTCCTGGTAGCCCGCCTCATAACCCCGGGCAACCTGCACAAATGCCTCGATGGCCTCACTGGATTCAGCTTCCCCAACTGTCGGGGCATTGTGGACGCCACCCACATCCTCATCCGAGCCCCAGAACACCGTGCCAGAGACTAGGTCATCCAGAAGGGGAACTACTCCGTGGTCCTGCAGGTCCTCGTGGAACACCGCAGGATCTTCCAGAACATCTACGTAGGCTGGCTGGGGAAGGTGCACGATGCATGGATCCTGTGCAACTTTGCCCTTTATAGGCGCATGCAGGAGGGCACCTTCTTCCCCGACCACACCATCACTATTGGGGACGTGCAGGTGCCCGTCCTGATCCTCAGGGAAGTCATCTACCCCTTGCTCCCCTGGCTTATGAAATCATAAACGGGCCGCATGGATACCAGCAGGGACCTCTTCAATTGGAGACTCAACTGGTGCCGCAGCGTCGACGAGCGTGCCTTCAGCCATTTCAAGGCCCACTAGAGGGCCCTCCTGACCCGCCTATAGCTCGGCGAGAGCAACCTCCCAGAGGCTGTCAGTACATGCAGTTGCCTGCACAACCTATGCAAGCTGCGAGAGAAAAGGGCCCCCACGTCTGGTAGGCCGAGGCTGAGTAGCTTACTGTGCAGTATGAGCAGCCTGACAACACCCTGCCCCGGACTCAGCGGGTCCAGAGGTAAGCACTGCTCATCTGGGATGCTCTGAGGGCCCACTTTCTCAGCAAGCAGGCACCATCACCTCCTTCACCCACCCATGCCTGTCCCCCACTCCCACACACCTGTCTCCCCCTGCACCAAACCAATAAAAACCATGACAGAATGTATAATGGTGTACAGGGTTTTTATTTAGATGGGGGGAACTAGGGGTTGGGATCTGATAGGGTTGGCGGGTTTGGGGGGGAGTGAAGAGGGTCAGGGGGAGAGAGGAGGTTTGGGGGAGTGAAGAGGGTTGGGGGGAGGGAGGAAGTTTGGGGGGAGTGAAGAGTGTTGGGGGAAGTGGTCAGTGCTAGTGGCCACCAGAAGGTGGGTCCCGGGCCAGCGGACGTCCATCCCATCCTCTGGCGAAGGGGGCTGCTTCTGGGGTTCAGGGTGAGGCCCTGAGGGAACAGGTGCTCCTCCAGGTGTTCCAGGGACTGCGTCTGCCACCTTATAATGTTGAGCATTTGCTCAGGCAGCCTCTACTCAACCCTCCGCTGCCCCTGCTCAACCCACTGGTGGCATCCTCCTGCTCCTGCCGGGCCGTCAGGTGTGCCTCGGTCTGCTCACTGATATGGATCAGGTCCTTGAGGAGCTCATCCCGCGAGCGCAGTGCCTTCCTCCTCCTCCTCCTGGACGGGGCTGGTGGGTCCTCGGGAGTGCCACATGTCAAGGGCGCAGGGTCTGTTGGGGAGAAGCAAAGAACAGAGTTCCTCCCATTAGCTGGTGCGGTGTGCAGCCTGACAGCAGCTGCTGTCCTCCGACTGTCCCCTTGCTTCCCAATCCCTGTCCCCTTGGTACACACCGGCATGTTTTGCTGCCCAGGTTGGGGGCAGTGCCCATGGTGGTGATCTGCAGGCAGCCCTGCCTCAGGGATCTCTTCTAAGGCCAGGTGCCAGTGGTGTCTGGTGCATGCTATTTGGCCTTGGTGCTTCAGCCTACAGCCCCCTACCCCATCTCCAGACACCCACTGCACTGCTCGGCTCCAGAGATGCTTAAGTCGACTTAATAAAAACCCAGTGTGGACACGGAGTAGTTCAAGTCGACTTAAGCCTCCTTAAATCGACTTAATTTGTAAGTGTAGACGCACCCATAGGTATTTCCATGAGGGAGATAGATACCTATCTATATATAAATAAATTATAAAAATGTAGGCCTCCTTCACAGAAATACAGAGTAAAAAGATGATGGCACCAGTGGCCATAATGCATTCCTGAAAACTGTTGCATTTGTGTAGGGCAGTGGTTCTCGACCACTGTGTCGGGACACATTATAGTGTCACTGCACAGCAGTTAGTGTGTCACGGAGAGCTGGGAGATGGCTGGATTTGGCCTGGACGGAGTGGGCCAGTGTGTCCTGTAGAATTACGATATGTTGCCAAGTGTGTCGCGACCCACAAAAGGTTGAGAACCACTGGTGTAGTGTAAACTCTGTTACAGCCATTCAATTATACCTTTCCTGGAGGTCATTTCAATTTAGGCCATATTAGGTAATACACAGCTGTAATAAAAGAACAAGTCACGAGTTTTGTTGACTCTGCAGTAGACCTGAGAGAGTAATTTGCAATAGCCTAATGTTTGACTAAGTTAATTTAGTACCTTTTCCTGTTCACAGATCAGCCTTCTTTCATATGCATTGATTAATTGTTATATTTTAATTTTACAGTGGTGCTTAAAGATCCCACTTGAGATCAGGACCACAGCAAGCTGATCACCGTACAAACACACAGTAGAAGGGAGTCCCTTCCCGAAAAGACTTGCAATCCTGATGGACAATGATTGGGAGGGAAAACAAAAGATCAGAGAGGTAATATGACTTGCCCAATAGCAGGTCAATTGGTCAGTGAGCTGGGCTAAAATATTTTTAAATATTTATGCTATATTGATTGATATACAATATTGAAAACCAAACTGTGTGCTTTAATTATGATTGGTCAGATAAGTCACATGATATTGTTTCTGTTTCCTGATTGCAGGAGTAAACCACCATTTCTAGTACAAATTTGTTAGATATGAATGTAAATTTTTGGTTTCTCTGAATTTAAACTTTACTTTTGCTTTTAGTGAAAATTCCTGCTAAGAACATTTATTGCTTCAAAGTTCACAAAAAAGGAACACAAAATTAATGTTAAATATGGTAAAAAATTCAGATAAATATTTACAGAATTTTTTTTGCACATTTTTGTTTACCCCAACCCCCACAGTCAAAATTAAACCCAGAAAACTTCAAAAATCTGCATTTATATAGTCCTACGAGCTAAGGATTATAATACTTCACACTTGCATATGACTTTTCATGTTTTGCAAGCAATAACTAATTTATGCTCACTACATCCTTTGAGTAAGGAAACACCCTTAGCCTATTGTATAGGTGAGGAATCTGAAGCAGAAAGAAATTTATTTTAAAAAAGGCTCCAAGATTGTATGATGGGTCAGTGGTAAAGACAAGGATTAGAACTGAATTTTCCTGTCTCTGGTTCCACTGTTATTTAAAACAGATGTCACAGCCTCCACTGTGTTGCAGCTCATCATGCAAGAATAAAAGAAAACAAAAAAACTTTATTATTTCCAAGGAGGTCAGTTTACCCCTGGGTAGATCAGTTTCCAAGTTGGAGAAAGACTTGACCAAATAATGTGAAGCATTATTCTGTGTACATCTTATATTGTTTAGTCAATCATCTGCTTCCTCTCTTTTGAGTCTGTGTCTGATCCTTTTGAGAAGGCTCTTTTTACCTTCAGATTCCATGCTGTACCTCTTTTCTTGCCTCCAGCCTCCAAAAACATTTAAAAATCTATATTGATACTCACTGATAAAATAACCATGTTGTTTTTAGGAATTGGCCCACATAGTCCCTTTCTTCTAGCGTCCATTCCCTGAACTGCACTAAAAACCTTTGCCGATATAGCAATGTACCTTTTTAAAACAAACATGTCTGTACCAGCAACATAACTTATACCCGCAAAAGCACTTTTATTTCATTCAGGGAGCTGGTACAAGCTATATTGGTAAAAGTACTCTGTCTGGCATAAGCTATATCCACATGAGTGTTTGCCAGAATAGCTATACCAGCAAACCCTTTCTAGCATGGACATGGCCAAAGTAACTCATCTGACTTTGGGTTTGTCATATATGCTCACTCATCCATATATACCCTTTTAGATTCATATCCACTCTCCTCACAGTGACCTCATTCCAAATATCAATTGTGTCAGCTGCGTTGTGGGCTCCCTGGCTTGGAAAATGGAATTTTCAGTCATCCTTATGGCATGATTTGTCATATTACATTTGTGCTTGCTTGTTATTAAAAGCCTAATGGAGGCAATTGCAAAGGAAGTCTGCTCCTCTTTTGGCTGTGTAAGGGCAGATGAATTATATGTGAATCTAACAATAACATGCTCCAAGAATTCATATGCCAGCTTTTGTAACTGTTGTTGAGCATTCATTGGAGCTCTAAACTTTACTTAACATCTCATGAACAGTGTACATAGCCTATAATAATGTTCTGTAAAATTAACCAGTTTTCTCTGTGTTAAATCCAGTCCCTGGAGCCTATCAGGATGATGGAAGAAGAAGATGGGGGGGAATCTGAACTTGCAATGAACCTAGTTGCTTCCTGTTCACATAGACATAATTTACAGAATTTCTGAAAGACTTTTTCTCCTGAAATCTATATACAGTATAGGAATAAAACTGTCAAATATCTAAAAAATATGGGATACGTGGCAGTCTTATATACTTCTAAATCACCATCTGGAATCTAAGAAGCACAGTTTGATATTTACCCAAAAACATTTTTCTCTGGTTGGACAAGGGCATAAGCAGATTGTGAAGGATAACCATTTAGTTAAGGTGCAGGCATGGGATAAGAACAACTGGTGTGTAATCCTGGATCTACTGCTGTAAATGGGAATTTTGCAATTGACTTCAGTAGGGCAAAAGTTTCACCTCTGTTGTCTAAGACCTGGGTAGGAGTCATGAAGAACTGTGGCTTTTGCCTGAGACTTAGACTCCATTCAAGCAATGCACTTGAGCATGTGCTTGACTTTAAGCACGAGCCATCCCAGTGACAGGATGTGCTTAGAGTTAAGCAGATGATTATGCTGCTTTGTTGGACCAGGATCTTAGTGTGGACATTGGGGACATCACTGGAGTGCTCTGTCCTTGATAAATATCACTAACTCATTTTACAATCTCCTAAGAGTGTTGTAAAGCTGCATTAATTAATGCTTGTTGAGTGCCTTGAGAACATGGAGAGAAGTATATCTATTTTTTATAAATAGTGATCACTAGAATGACATATCTGTTATCATATGACAAATAAAAAAATATATATCCTTGTCATCTCGGGGTGAACTTGACCAATTTTCCTCAAAGGAGGAAAACAGTTCTTTTTCTTGTATATTTCTTTACTACAGATTAAAAATGATGCAGCTTGTAGCTGAGAGCTACAGCTTAGTTTTGATGCCTTGGAACTTGCAATGGATTTCTTTACTGCTATACAATTCTTCTTTCCCTCTATAGAAGGCACTCTTACACCACTGTCCACTGCTGGGAAACACTGATTCCTAGAGCCAAACCCCAGGCCAGAAATACTGTTAAAACTGCAGGGTTGAAAGGGAAAAGCAGTCCGTGGTACCACACTAGTGCATAAAACAAAGCTGTAAGTAAGTAAGTAAATACATAAATCTGCATTTTTGCTACAGTAAATATCACTCTTAAAGCAATTTACAGCTAGAGAAGAAAAAGGTCCATCTAGCCACACCATAATGAAAATCTGTTTAGTTCCAGTGGTGATAAAACATGATTTCCTATACATGCAGGACCTATTCTGCAGAAATTTCTGATGTATTAACTGAGTTCTAAAGATCTGTTTTTCAAAGAAAGAGTGACTTTCAGCTGAGGGGACTTCAAAATAAACTTGGAATTAGGAATGCTGGAGAAGAGTAAGTATGTATTTTGATTCAGGAATAGATCATCTTTAATTCTGAGCTGTGTGATTTCACCCCTGGTTTGAGCACCTCATGTTCTCCTCATGCTGGTTCCTTTGGGACAGGGGTCTGCAACCTGTGGCTCTGGAGCCGCATGCGGCTCTTTGGCTGCCCCCTTGTGGCTCTGGGCTCCCCCAACCACCGGGGTACCCTGCAGGAGGCCCATGCCTGGCTCTGGGCTTCCCCCAGCCACCAGGGACCCCATGGGCAGCCCATGCCAAGCTCCAGGCTCCCCCCCCCCCCATAAGGGGACCCTGCAGCAGAAATCCTGGCTCACTTCCCTGCACCTCCCACCAGGAGGCTACACCCATTGTGGCTCTCAAAACACTTTGTTATTGAAGGAATTTTCAAAAATGGCTCTTCTTATCTTTTGGGTTGCAGACCCCTGCTTTGGGAGATGGGCTGAGTTTGCCTTGAATCCACATCATCCAATTCAGACTGGCTGGAGAGTGTGTGGTTAAATGGGAGGGACAGTGATCAAGTGCTAGATCATTCCAGTGGCCAGTTCACTGTGAAAAAAGTCTGAACATCTGTATGACTTGACAAATACAGGGCATGGAGAAATAGTACAAATAGAAATGGAAGGTGGCCCCAATTGGTTTATATCACTGATGATATATCACTTATATAAAAGCTGGCTGACAAGTAATCCACTATGAGTTAAATGGCATCCTTCCTTTCCAAAGTACATACTTAGGATTTTCATCAGAGAGATTAGCCAAATTCAGCATCTTTTGGCATTATTCAGTAATTATTCGATACTTACTTGCTTAAGTATATATGTAGGTAAGGAGTTTGCTTAGATTCACCAGTCTTTTCTGGCCTCCTCCTCTTCCCCCCTCCCTTTTTAAAGTGAAGATAAGAATACGGGTGAGCTAGACATACAAGTACATTAATGTCTGGAATATATAGAGTACATATATGCCTTTGGGCCCTCAAATCCTTGTGAATGAATTAGCAGACAATGAAGATAATTAACAGCTGAACAAAAGAGATTGAGAGAGAAGCTGTTTGTAAAATGAATATGGATCTAAATGATGAGAAGAACCATAGGGGATAACAAAACAGATGCAATCTATCACAGGAGCCCTTTTTTTTGCAATTATGCCAGTGAGGAGCTCTACAAAAGAACCTCTTCACCTCTCTTATAAAGAGATGTTAGGCTAAATTAAAGTGGACTCCATCCCTTAGACATTGCTGAAGTGAGACAGATGTGAAAGTTATTACCTTTTTTAATGTTGAAACAATAAACATGTGTACAACATTCTGAAACTCAGAGCCACATCACATTAGAACAGCGTTACCAACCCCAAATATTCAGAAATCATGAGGCAGGACCTTAAGAAACAAAATCAATGAAAAGAGAGACAACGACCCATATGGGGGATAATTTGATCTGAGCTATCACCTGACCTTTGTAGAATTGAGCTGGGCTTTTTCAGTCAATTAATATTCAAAATGTATCTGTGGGCTAAGGGAGAGATTTTAAAAGGCACAAAAGTCAAACAATTAAATGTCTGACACCCATTGGTAGTTAATGGAAGTAAGATGCCACCTTTGAAAATCTCTCAGAAGTACAATGAAGTCAGTGATTTGTTGCATACTGTGGAATAAAGCACGAGCCAGCCCTATATACTATTATTTTTATTACATTACATTCTCAATCTGATGAGTATACAAAACAAAGAGGATAATCCTTGCCCCCTGCAGGGTTTAGAGAATATAGGCATAAATGTAACAAATACCGATACAAAACCAATAGTGAGCAAGATGTAGCTATTTTTGCTGGTGGGCTATGTCTACACTTGCACTTTTAAGTCGACTTTAACTAAGTCGACTTAGTGTGTCTACACTTAAAATTAAAGTCAACTTAAAGGGGAACTTACAAAGTCATAGAATCATAGAACAATAGGGTTGGAAGGGACCTCACGAGGTCATCTAGTCCAACCCCCTGCTAAAAAGCAGGACCACTCCCACTAAATCACCCCAGCCAGGGTTTTGTCTAACCGGGCCTTAAAAAACTCCAAAGATGGAGATTCTACCACCTCCCTAGATAGCCCATTCCATTGCTTCACCACTCTCCTAGTGAGAAAGTTTTTCCTAATACACAACCTTGACCTCCCCAGCTGTAATTTGAAACCATTGCTCCTTGTTCTGTCCTCTGTTACCATCGAGAACAGCCTAGCTCCCTCTTCTTTGGAGCACCCCTTCAAGTAGTTGAAGGTTGCTATCAAATCTCCCCTCAGTCTTCTCTTCTGTAGACTAAATAAGCCTAGTTCCTTCAGTCTCTCCTCATAAGTCATGTTCCCCAGACCCCTAATCATTTTTGTTGCCCTCCGCTGGACTCTTTCTAATTTGTCCACATCCTTTCTGTAGTGGGGAGCCCAAAACTGGACACAGTATTCCAGATGCGGCCTGACCAGTGTCGAATAGAGAGGAATTATCACATCCCTCGATCTGCTGGCAATACTCCTACTGATGCAGCCTAATGTGCCATTGGCCTTTTTGGCAACAAGGGCACACTGTTGGCTCATATTCATCTTCCCGTCCACCATAACCCCCAGGTCCTTTTCTACAGCACTGATACTTAGCCGATCGGTCCCCAGCCTGTAGGAGTGCATGGGATTTTTTCGTCCTACGTGCAGGACTTTGCACTTGTCTTTGTTGAACCTCATGAAGTTTCTTTCGGTCCAGTGTTCCAATTTGTCCAAGTCTCCCTGGATCCTGTCCCTGCCCTCCAGTGTATCTACCATTCCCCCTCAACTTGGTGTCATCTGCGAACTTACTAAGCACGCAGTCTATTCCATCATCAAGATCATTAATGAAGATGTTGAATAGAACAGGCCCCAGGATCGACCCCTGGGACACTCCACTTGTTACCGGTTGCCAACCAGACATCAAGCCATTGATTCCTACCCACTGAGCCTGTTGATCTAGCCAGTTTTCGATCCACCTTACGGTCCACTCGTCCATACTTCCTTAAGTTGCCGATGAGAATGCTGTGGGAAACCGTATCAAAAGCCTTGCTAAGGTCAAGGTATACCACATCAACGGCTCTTCCCGCATCCACAAATCCAGTCATCTCATCATAGAAGGAAATCAGGTTGGTCAGGAACGATTTGCCCTTGGTGAATCCTGTTGATTGCTCCTGATCACTCTATTTTCCTCCAAGTGTTTCAGGATGGATTCTTTGAGGACCTGCTCCATGATTTTCCCAGAGATTGAGGTGAGGCAGGAGCGTCCACACTGGATACTCTAAGTCGACTTTGTGCAGCTAAGGGGATCTTGGCAGGTCCACGGTGGCAGGGAGGGAGGGGCACCCCTTGTGTGCAATGGGGCAAAGGGGGACAGGGACCCTGGCAGGGCAGAGCCCTGTGTGTGATGCTGTCTGGATTTAGGGAAGCATTTACGATATTATTTTCAATGGATATATCATAAATGTTATAATCCATAGGAACTATGTCATGTTTGGTATCAATAGAAAGGTAGTAATTTGCTGGGAATGATTATATAGTTTATGTCAAGGAATTCTATTTCGATTAGAAGTTAAGAATTCAGTGTTCTATCTATACTTTAACTTGTGTGATTTTATGGGAATGCTCCAGACAGGATGTCACCAACCATTGTCTCCTTAATGTTTAGGAATTTTTCAGGTAGAATGGTCCCAGGGAGTAAACTGATGAGCCATTAAGTACACAATGCTTGTATTCCTTATGTCCTTAATGGATCATCAGGTAACTCCCTGGGACCATTGTCCTGGCACATTCTTAAACATTAAGGACACAATGGTTTTGCACAGACGCCTCTCCCAGGCATTTCAATAAAATAACATGAGTTAAAGTATAGATATAACACCGAATTCCTAGCTTCTAATCGAAATAGAATTCCTAGACATAAACTATATAATCATTCCCAGCAAATTACTACCTTTTTATTGATAGTAAACATGACATAGTTCCTATAGATTATAGCATTTATGATATATGAATAGAAAATAATATCATAAATGCTTCCCTAAATCCAGGCAGTGTCACACCCTGCCCACATGCCCTGCCCTTTGGGGGGCATGCCAGGCTCCCCCTGTGGTCCCCCCCCCGGCAGGGAGGGCATTGGTGTAGTCCTGGGGTAGCCCGATGTCGACTTAGGGCTACCCTAGGGATACACTGGCTTAATTCGACTTTAAAAAGTCGAATTAAGCCTTAAGTCTAATGAAAAGGTGGTTTAATAAAGTCGACTTAATTTTCATTAAATCGACTTTATTTTCCTTAAGTCGACTTAAGCAAGCTGCTTAAGTCGACTTAAGCAAAGTGTAGTGTAGACGCAGGGCAAATTAAGTCGATTTAAGCCAAGCTTAAGTCGACTTAATTTACCAGTGTAGACGCAGCCATGGAGCTTTGCCAAACAGGTTATTTTTTAATAGATTAGTTTTTGAAGATGGATGGTCATGCACTCATCCTGGACAAAAATTATTAACTGTGATCTCTGGATGATGAGTAGGTGGTATTGATGTGGGCCTATATTCTGGAATTCTCTGTTCCCTACAGATTTTGAAGAGTTCAAGAGCAGGAATTTTTGGGGACTTTAACATTTCTATGCTATGTTGGGCGTGATCCTGAACTAGGTAAGTTTGTCAAGAGCTGTATTTCAAATTCCACAGCTTTTTTAAAAAAATACCAGGCTTTATTGTTCATTGTAGATTTCAAATCAATTAATCTCCATCTTGGCTGGCCTGGAGGAAAAATTCCCAAACCAAACCAAATCAAACCAAACCAAACCCTTGCAATGCAGATGGGAGTTAAACTGATATTATATTGGGAATTCTCTCTCTGGCTCCATTTCAACAGCCAGTTCTGTGTTTAACAGCCGATGTGCCTTCAACCATATTATGTGTATTCACTCCTTATGGGACTGGCCAATTTTTCTGGTGTGCTCCTGGGGTAGATCAGATGTGTGAAGTCTACACTCTATTTATTATTAGCATTTGTACTCCAGGCCCGCTTTCCTTTTTCCTTCCTGTTACCAAATTGAGAACTAAGAATTTGGTATCAGGCACAAGAGGACACAGGAGTTATGGAATAAATCATTGTAATTCAGGACTTGGTTTTCCCACTCAAATAAATAAATAAATTCTGACCCTGATTCTCACTTATTGTAAGGTCACCTTATATAGTACGGACAGGGTGAAGGATTTGAAAGAGTCAAAGTGAAAACTTGGCCCAAATGAAATCAAAGGCAAACCTCATATTGACGTTGGTAGGGTCCTTATTCTACACATACCCCATCCATTCTTAGGCCCCGACTTTAAAGCTTCTTTGACTGCCAGAGTGGTGTAAAATGGCCTTGGTGCAAGTGGGAATTGGGTTCTTTATCGAAAAACAGGTGAGAGAGATGCATCTGGGAATGGTGGGATGCAGCGTTTGATCCTGTGAGACACTGAGTTCCCTCAGTTTTCATTGTAGTAAACAGGAGCTCAGCTCTTACAGCATTCAGCCCATAACCCTTGATGATAAAATTCACTCCACCCTGGAGGAGAACAAACCAAAATCACTTGGAAATTACAATGTATTGTTTGACCAAGGATGTATTGTTTGGGCCAAGTTCTGCCTTCACAGTCATCTGTGTGACTCCACCACTGAATCCAAGTATGCCCTTTCTTACAGTTCTGTGACTGGCAAGGATACGTGCATTACAAGAGTTTATGCACTTTGGATATAGCTGGTAGGAGAGTTTCTAAAACAGGCAGTTGTGTGTGCGTCTGGGTAGAATGATGGGCATTGAGCAGTTGTGTTTTTTCATAGGGAGCAGCACATTTGGGCTCACAAGGAAACCAAAGTGGAGTTTTGTATAGGAAACAGTTGAACCAGCAAGAGGATGGATGTTAGGCTTCGAAAAGGCCGCTCATGTTAAAGTCACTAAAACATCCTGGCGTGTTGTGGGAGGATCTGCTTGGTATTGTTGCAGCAATGGCCGTCTTCACTGACCTATAAACAGGATGAGGGAGCAGCAGCCGCACAGCAGACAGCCACTGGCGCTGGCTGACAGGCAGACACATAAACAAAACAAGAGAGGAAGCTCTGCATACAATTGAAAGAGAAATCCTAAACTTCAAGAGGTAAATGATGGACTTGGATGGCTATAAATAGCCCTGCTGCAAATGTAATGTCATTTGCAATATTGGATAGTACAATAGATCTTCGAGCATTGCCCGAATACTTATAACATGCCGGATGTTTAAAATTTGCATTTAGTATGTGTATTCACTGCTCCCTCATAGGTTTATTGGGACTGATTTCTTCTTGACAAGGAGAAGTTGTTAAACGTAGATTAAATAAATATCATTCCCTGAAACAAAAGAATTGATATTTTGAGGCAGCAAGCGAAAGTGCACAAGCAACTGTTTCAAAACCCCACAAAGTCTAAGAAACAGACAATCTTTCAGATTGCCACAATAAATCAGCATCTGTGCATCAAAGTCACGTTTTTATTAGAATAATAATATCAGATACATGTTCCAAATAAAGAACTACTGAGGGGCCCATGGATACCGAAAGTACTTTGTTTGATTGTGGGTTTAAGTTTTGGTCCATTGCCCTGTGAATTCAGTGAAAGGACTACTTTTGATTTCAATTAGTACTAGATCAAGCCCTGACTGAGAAGGGAGGCAGATTAGAACAACTGATCAAGAGACCTTTAAACTAGGGAGTTAGGGGAGATGGTTGGGAGATGTCCGAATAATCTCCGCACCTGATATTAGTGTTGAGCAGAAGGAAAATGAAATAAGAAAGGACACAGAAATAGGTAGCAGCATGGAGGTTAGGGGGAGCAGTAGTGTAAATGTCAGTATAGCGGGAGATATTGTCTGTAGAATGACTGTGCCGAATCAGGCAAAGAATGTGAGTGAGGCCAAGCAGCAAAAAGTAAAATGTTTATATACTAACACGGGAAGCCTGGGTAACAAAATTGAGGAACTGGATCTACAGGTAGAGGAAGTGAGACCAGATATTACAGGGATAACTGAAACATGGTGGAATAATACTCATGACTGGTGTATCGGTATTGAAGGCTATGTGCTCTTTAGGAAAGACAGATATAAAGGCAAAGGTGGGGGACTATATCAATGAGGAGATAGACTGTAGGGAAATTCAAAGTGATGGAATTAACAAGACAGAATCAATCTGGGTAAAAATCACATTGGGGAAAAAAGCTACTAGAGTTTCTCCTGGAATAGTGCCTGGAGTGTGTTACAGACCTCCGGGATTTGATTTAGACATGGATAGGGACCTCTTTAAGGACTTTAAAGCAGTTAATACTACTGGGAACTGTGTGATTATGGGAGACTTTAACTTCCCAGATATAGACTGGAGGACATGTGCTAGTAGGAATAAGAGGGCCCAGATTTTCCTGGATGTGATAGCTGATGAATTACTTCTCCAAACGGTTACCAAACCAACGAGATGGGATGCCATCTTAGATTTGGTACTGGTGAGTAGCGAGGACCTCATAGAGGAACTAGTTGTAGGGGACAACTTAGGTTCAAGTGACCATGAGCTAATTCAGTTCAAACTAATTGGAAGAATAAACAAAAATAAATCTGTGACCAGGATCTTTGACTTTAAAAAGGCTAACTTTAGAAAATTAAGGCAATTAGTTGGGGAAGTGGGCTGCACAGAAAAACTCAGGAATGTGAAGGTAGAAGAGGCTTGGAATTGCTTCAAATCAAAGTTGCAATAACTATCTGAAGCCTACATTCCGAGGAAGGGGAAAAAATTCATAGGCAAGAGCTGTAGACCAAACTGGATGTGTACAGTTCCACATAGGGAGTTATTAGTTAAGTTACAGAAGATGGAGATTAATATGAATATAGTAAGGTGGATAAGGAACTGGTTAAAAGGGAAGATAGAGAGGGTCAAACTGAAGGGTGAACTGTCAAGCTGGAGGGAGGTTACCAGTGGAGTCCCTGAGGGATCGGTCTTGGGACCGATCTTATTTAATCTTTTTGTTACTGAACTTGGCACAAAAAGTGGGAATGTGCTAATAAAGTTTGCGGATGACACCAAGTTGGGAGGTATTGCCAATACAGAGAAGGATCGGGATACCATACAGAAAGATCTGGATGACCTTGTAAACTCGAGTATCAGGGATAGGATGAAATTTAATAATGGGAAGTGCAAGGTCATGCATTTAGGGACAAATAACAAGCATTTTTCATATAAGCTGGGGACGCATCAGTTGGAACGGACTGAGGAGGAGAAGGATCTGAGAGTACTGGTTGATCATAGGATGACTATGAGCCGCCAATGTGATATGGCCGTGAAAAAAGCTAATGAGGTTCTAGGATGTATCAGGAGAGGTATTTCAAGTAGAGACAGGGAGGTGTTAGTTCCGCTGTACAAGGCAATGGTGAGACCCCGTCTGGAATATTGCCTGAAGTTCTGGTCCCCCATGTTTAAAAAGGATGAATTTAAATTGGAACAGGTGCAGAAAAGGGCTACAAGGATGGCCTGTGGCATGGAAAACCTGCCTTTTGAGAGGAGACTCAAGGGCTATGTCTCCACTGGCAAGTTAGTTCGAATTAAGGAGGCTTAATTTGAACTAACTAAAGCCATGGCTACACTAGGCTTTAGTTAGTTCGAATTAAGGGCTTCCTTAATTAGAAATAATAAGTTTGAATAAGGTATTCAAACTAAGGGGTTCATTCGAACTAACTAGTTCGAATTAACCAATGCGCCCATGTTAATTCAAACTAATTTCTTAGTTTGAATTAATCAGCCATTGAAATGAATGGGGATCGCTAATTCAAACTAAGCAAGTGCTTGCTTAGTTCGAGCTAACGTTCCAGTGTGGCCATGCTAGTTTGAATTAAGCTAATTCGCACTAACTAAAATTAGTTCGAATTGTTAGTTCGAACTAACTAATTTGAACTAATTTTAGCAAGTGTAGACATAGCCAAGAAGCTTGGGTTGTTTAGCCTAACTAAAAGAAGGTTGAGGCGGGATATGATTGCTCTCTATAAATACATCAGAGGGATTAATATCAGGGAGGGAGAGGAATTATTTGAGTACAGCACCAATGTGGACATCAGAACAAATGGTTATAAACTGTCCATCAAGAAACTTAGGTTTGAAATTAGACGCAGGTTTCTAACCATTAGAGGAGTAAAGTTCTGGAATAGCCTTCCAAGGGGAGTTGTGGGGCCAAAAACCATAACTGCTTTCAAAACTGAGCTTGATAAATTTTGGAGGGGATGGCATGATCAGATAACCTATTTTGGAAATTGACTGATATTTGGCTACGTGTGGTGGATTTACAAGTGGCTTAGGAGGGGAGAGTACGTGGGGTGGGTTCTGAGTTATTACAGAGAATTGTTTCTTGGGTAACTGGCTGTTGAGACTTGCCCACGTGCTCAGGGTTTAACTGATCGCCATATTGGGGTTGGGAAGGAATTTTCCCCCAGGGCTGATTGGCCTGGGCTTTGGGGGTTTTTCGCCTTTCTTTGTGGCACAGGGCATGGCTCACCTACCGGTGACTTCTCTGTATCTTAAAGTCCTTAAATCATGATTTAAGGAGGTAAATAACTCAGTCATAGGTTGGTGGCCTATTGCTGGAGTGGGTGGGTGAGGTCTTGAGGCCTGCATTTTGCAGGAGGTCAGAGTAGATGATCGTACTGGTCCCTTCTGACCTTAGAGTCTAGGGGTGCATCTACAGCCTGCTTAAGTCGACTTAATTTACTCTGCGTCTACACTACAATTCCTTAAGTCGACTTAAGGAAATTTTAAGTCGACTTTATTAAATCTACTTTAAAGTTGACTTTACTGGCTAAGTCGACTTTATTAAGTCGATTTAGACAGTATAGATGAGAATAGCCCATTGTCAACTTAAAGGGCCCCCAGGGCTCCCCCACTGACCTCCCTGCCAGGGTGGCTGGCACAGCCAGAGCCTGGTGTGCCCACCCAAAGGGCAGGACACAGCCCTGCCCACCCTTCTCCTATGCCCTGCCACTGTCTCTGTCCTGCTCAGCCCCCATTGTACCCTGGTACAATGGGGCAAATGCTGAGCCCCCTGGCACTTTGAAAGGGGTGCCCCCCTGCCACCATGGACCAGTCCCAGGTCCACCTAGCCCCTACAAATCGACTTAGGCATCCACTTTGGACGCTCTAAGTCAATTTGGCAAGGTCCACTTTAAGTCGACATAAGTTTATAGTGTAGACATGCTAAGTCGACTTATTTGGCCAAGCGTAGACATAGTCTATGAGTATTGTCCCTCAAAGATTATTCTCAAATAGATTACTAGGGATAGTCTGAATTAGGCATTATTTACATGTATTTCCTTGACTTTATAATTGATCTTCCTGTAAACACAGTTAGGGGTCTGCTACTGCTTTTGATTATCGGCTAAGTCTCAACAGGCAATTTATTGAGTTTTTGGGTTTGATAGAAACTTCTGAAGTTGTAGTGAGAAGTTTCATTGCAAGATCTTTCAGTTTCTTTCTGCTAAATTACAGGTATGGTATAACGTGATTCAGCCAGTTTTGCAGACCTCTATAGTATGCAGACCACTATGCAAGAACTATGCCAGCAACCAGCAAGAACTATGGCAGTTTACACTTGCTGAGCATTTGGCCTATTGTTCATTGCATGAAATTTATATTGTATAAAAGAAGGCTATATTGCGTTAGAGAAGAGCACTGCTGTTGGTTGACCTTGAATTAGATCAGAGTTTTCTGAGTAGAATGGACACTGTCATTACTGTTCCACTTACTTTTTTTTTCTATTTTTTAATTTTTAATATCTCAAGTCCCATTCAAGGGAATACAACACTTGCACTAATGATTTCAGAGTGATTTTACAGTTTTATCCTACACAACATGATTTTTATTATTTAGTTACAGGCAGAGTGAAAAAATTGTGGTTGCTTCCTCTCAGCATAACACATCTTATTGTTCTGTAAGGAGTGGAATATTTGATATGAGGAGCAAAGGAAATTAAGCAGAAAACAGCTGTGTTACAATAGCACTCTGTGTCAGATTTTGCCTTACAAAGTCAAGGCGACTTGAGGCTTGCTGTGCCCTGAACTCCCCTCACCCAGGAGCTATTACATAACCAACTTCAGCTCCAACCAGGATGGCATCCCTATGTATTGTAATTTTCATCATGACTGTCAGACTAATTTCTTACTCAGCAGGCATACTGTGCCTTTGTTCATTGCATCTTCCAGGGTCTAGCATCTCCACTGAGGCTTGGAACAAGAATGTTCAAAGCTCTATAGCAATTTGAATTTCAGTCATGGGCCGTAAAATATTTCTTTCCCCACTGCAAGAGGTACATTGAAACGGGCAAAGCTTGGATTGTTAAATTGAAAGAGGAGCAATTTTAAGAAAATAAAATTGAGGGTTACATTTGATAAATGACCCTTGTAAATTACTGCACTTGTCTAATAGAATCATAGAATCATAAAATCATAGGGTTGGAAGGGACCTCATAAGGTCATCTAGTCCAACCCCCTGCTAAAAGCAGGACCACTCCCACTAAATCATCCCAGCCAGGGTTTTGTCTAACTGAACCTTAAATATCTCCAAAGACGGAGATTCCACCACCTCCCTAAGTAACCCATTCCAATGCTGTGGGGATTTATTATGCTTATACAGACATGGTTACACTGTGAATGGAAGATTACAGCCAGGTTGGACAAGGATACTTAAACTGAAATGGCATACTGCCATATTAGCTTAGGCGCCTTAGTGTTTGGAGTTTTATTAGACTTTTTTGAGAACGAAGGACAAGGAGAGAAGTTAACAGGGAAATAAATTTAGGAGTTGTATAACATAATGTAGACCAATAGCTTAGAGGTTTGTTTTGCATAATTATATATGTACCAATTAGTTGCCCTGTTATAGTTGGTGGTGGGACTATGAAAATGTATAAAAATTTTTACACTTGTATTAATAAATGATTTTTGCTTGCAATTATATTGGTTGTTGTGCTTAATCCGTCCCGCCAAAACTCAACACAATGCTTTCACCACCTCCTAATGAGAAAGTTTTTCCTAATTTCCAACCTCAACCTCTCCAGCTGCAACTTGAAACCATTGCTCCTTGTTCTGTTCTCTGTTACTACTGAGAACAGCCTAGCTCCCTCCTCTTTGGAGCATCCCTTCCAGTAGTTGAAGGTTGCTATCAAATCCCCCCTCAGTCTTCTCTTCTGCAGACTAAATAAGCCTAGTTCCTTCAGTCTCCCCTTCAGTCATGTGCCCCAACCTCTAATCATTTTCATTGCCCTCCGCTGGACTCTTTCTAATTTTTCAGCATCCGTTCTGTAGTCGGGAGCCTAAAACTGAATCTCATTCTCACATACCTCTGAGTTCAACCCCAATTTCTTGCATCTAATCAATGCTTCAGTCTAGTTCTACCCCTTTGCCCCCTGCTTTAGTCCTCTGACCCCTCTCTCTCTTGTTCCTACTCTAGGCCTTTTCCTCCGTGTCTCTCTTCATGCTTTTGTACTTTTTCTTTTTACCTATACTACATCTGCATGCAGTCATTATAGGAAGTACTTTTTGTATTTGCTCTTCACATTGTCCTGAGGCATTTCAACCTGCATTAGTCATAACCCTTAGCACTCTGTTTCATCAAAGCACCATTCAAACATTAATTAATCTTTTCCAAACCCCTGTGAGACTGGAATATCACTACCTTTATTTTACAGATGAAGACAAAGAGACAAAAAGAGGCTAATTAACCTGCTCAAGGCCACAAAACAAGCAAGTAGTAGAGTTGGGATTAAAACTCAGAGGTTCAGCATACAGATCCAGAACAAGACCATCTTCCCAGTGACTGGTGTGTTCCTGTTGCCCCCATGCCCTTTATTCTGCTCCCACTCCTTAGCTAATAAGTCACAGGGGCTCTGCTTTAAAAAGAAATTGTGTAAGTGAAATTCAAGCCTGTGAAGAATTGGGTTGAAATCTGATTGCATGTGTACAATGACTACTTTAAAGAAACTCCCTATAAACTGGACTACTTTCCAGTGAAAAGTGGAATTGTGGAAGTAGAAGAGGAGCTGTGGAAGCACTTTAAATTTAGAAATCTGCACTAGGCAGAAATTGCTTTCTATTTCCACCATCAGGACATTCATTGAACTGGAACTGCAGGGAGAAGAGAAATTAAAATACATGCCAGGGCAATGACCTATAGCCCATTCCTAGCAGGAAGAAGTAAAAAAGCTGAGAAAATAAATTAGGCAGCTCTGTAACCCCAATGACACAGAATTCTTTCTATTTGTATATAGTATCTAGAGAGCCAGACACACAAAGACGGACCACAGAAAAGTTCCTGCTAACAGTGAATGCTGTAACTAAAAGAAATTGAAATCCCTAAGCAGTTTAAATATTACATAATGGGAGATTTGGTTAAATAAGGGTGCGTCTACACTTGTAAATTAAGTCGACTTAAGCTTGTTTAAGTCGACTTAATTTACTCTACGCCTACACTACACTTTCCTTAAATCGACTTAAGCAAGCTTAACAAAATTGACTTAAATTAACAAGTGTAGAAATAGCCTAAGAGAGCAAACTTAGGGGGAAAAAAGGAATAATTTGAAGAGCTGTCATATAAGATTCTTCTCTCACTTATAGCCATGTAAGTCAGGATTAACTTTACCAAAGTCACCTGAGGGCTAGTCTGCATAGTGTGGTGCTTCGTTTGCATGGACTGGGCTGTAGATTCTGAAAAGGGAAAACAGCATGGTGCACGCTAACTAGCCTGTGTGAACCCTGCTGGCATGCACTGAAAGCTCCCTAATGCTTGGTAATGTACAAGTGTTTGAAATGGAACTACATTTAACACACACTCGGGAACATTTACTGCGTTCCAGGAGGGTCCACTTGGGTCGGTTAGTAAGTAACGTTCTAATGTAGACTAAAATTTACACCATTCTGGTGCAGGCTAAGCTAAGGCACTGGGTGTAAGACTTGCGTGAACAATGAAAGAAAGCAGAAGTAAGGAAACTGAGATTAATCATGGATACAGCATAAACTCAGAAGTGGCCTTGTAAATAACATGTAGTTAGTAAATTAAAAAACAGTAAGAAGAGTAATGTGTGATAAACTTGCAGCTGCTGTTTTGCTTATTAGAATAGTTTGCAGCTGGTGGACAGATCATAATCTGTACAGGGTTTGGTCACAAAAATTAGTAGACCTATCAGAAAATGTGGGATATGATGTATTAACCATAGTACTAAATGTAAGCGTGTATATACGCTGATTCATGTTGGATGTATGGTATACCCTGTACCCACTTGCTGTGCTTGAACCTGATCAACTCAAGTGTAGTTTGATTGTATGCTAAGAAAAGACTATGTCTACACTAGCAATTTAGGTCTACTTAAGGATTCTTAAATCGACCTAAATTACTCCATGTCTACACCAGACTTTCATTAAGTCGACTTAAGAAATTCCTTAAGTTGACTTAATGAAAGTTTAAGTTAACTTAATAAGAACCACTTATTATGTCGACTTAAGAGGGTCTCTTCAGGGTGAGGTACCTAAATGATATTTGTGCCTTTCAATTCTAGCCAGAGTTTTAAAAAAGCTTATCTCTCAGCAGCAGCCATTGAGACCAAAAGGAAGGGAACAAGGAGGGGGTGGGGCTGAACACCCTTGAATTACTGGCTGCATTGCGCAAATAAATAAATAAATAAATAAATAAACAACCCGCCCAAACAAACAAACAAACAAACAAACAAACAAACAAACAAACCAGCCCCCCCCCAAAAACCCAAACAAACTCTTGGTCATAGTCGGGCACATAGTCCTCATTTGTAGCGGTATATTAATATCATCATGAAAATCCTCTCAGCTGCAACATGCTTTGATACTAAGAGTGAGTAACATCTTCCCCTAGTTTTGTTATATGGAGATGTGTCTGACTGCAATAGGTTAAAAAGAAATTAAGGGTGGTGCCACAAGTATTCCACCCGCAGTTCCCTATTCACCTATTGTAATTCACTCTTGTATTTGAACTCAGTAGCTTTATCTGCCCATCTGCACTGTGGTTTCTGTGCTAAATTGTTTTAAGGGAAATCTTTAATATAATACACACAGGTATTGAATGCTTGGTGCTTAGTTCAAATTTTCCAGCTGAAGTAGACATATTACTTAAGAAAATACCTTCAGATTTGGATCACATTTTCAGCTTCCTCAGAGTTTGCATCATGTGAGGATCAGTCTGTGATAAAGTTATAGGGCAGTTATAAAGCTCAACCACATCATATCACCCTCAAATTTCAGAGATGTTTGGTTATGTAGTCTTCTTTTAAGTTAATTTCTACCACAAGCATATAAGAGCCAGAAAGTGAAGATAGTATGTTGGAGGAAACACTACACCCCCCTAGCCTAAAGATTTGTGTGAGTACTTGAAAATTTCTCCTGCCTCCATCAGCAATATAGATAGAGTAGAACCTGGCTCATTTATAATCTACACACCCAATGAGTTATGTGCACATACATATTCTCAGTAACATTAAACTAGTTCCGTGCCTGGAAACAATGAGATGCCAATTCCTTCAGCACAAACATCTCTTACTGCACCATCTTTTACCCTGCAAATTGACAGAACTAGTGCAATATTTGCCAAAGCTAGTTAGTGGTATATCTGCTAAAGCCTCTGGTGTTTAGGGTTGTAATGAAGCTCCTCCACTCTTGTCTGTTTCTGGCATGTCTTTCAGTGGTTCCTCAGCTGTCCCCAGGTTTTTGAACTCAGCTTCCACAGCTGTTCGCCATGTTGGTTTTGGGTAGCCTCCTTCCCACTTGCTTTCAGGTGTCCATCTTTTTGATATTCTGAGGATTGAATCAACTTCCATCGGAAACACATGGCTAATCAATTTCTGATGCTTTCTGGTAAGATGGTGCTCATATCTTCTTGAATAGATCTTGATTTGAGATTGTTCTGAGCCGAAAGATACAGAGGATTTTTCTGAGGCGGATTGTATGAAATGGGGACAGCTTGGACATGCCATACTTTATTATTCCCCAGCATTCTGCACTCTAGAGTAGGGCTGAAAGTACACAACTCTGATAAAGCTTAAGGATAGTTTTGATGTTGTTTGCTGATGATTTCCAGACTATATTTAAGCTCTTAAAGATGTTCCTGACTTTATTTAATCTGTTCCAAATGTCCTGACTTGTTCCACCATCCTGGATGATGATACTGCCCAGGTATGTGAATGTTTCTCCATTAATGAGAACATAATCCTCTGCCTGTACTGGTGATAGTGAGGCAATATTAAAAGTCACGATATTGATCTTATTACAGTTGATTTTTAGTCCATTTTGCAGGCTGAATATGTTGTTGGGTTGTTTTTCTCTTGTATATGCTGATGGCTATGTGATAAAAGAGCAAGATCATTTGTGAAGTCCAGGTCTTCAAGAGTTGAGAAGAGTGTCCATCTAATTTCTCTTAGCATGTTCTCTGTTGTACGCTGCATTATCCAATCACTGGCAATGTTAAAGAAGATTGCAGACATAACACCCCTTCTGTACTCCTGTTTTGACTTCAGAACTGAGCTTACTCGCTTACTGTGACCAATACTACATATAAAGTTAACATAGAAGCTGTTAATTATGTTAATTATATGGAGAGGGATTCCATAAGCATGAAGAATATGCTATAGGCTGATCCCGTGAATGGTGTCAAAAGCCTTCTCAAAGTCTATGAAATTTATGTAAAGTTGTCATTGTCATTCTAAGCATTGTTTTATTGTATTTCATAGAGAAAAGATCTGATCTGTACACACAGGCCCTTTATGAAAACCAGCTTGTTTTTTTTCTGAGAACACTATCAACTGCCTCTGATTTATGCTGGACTACAATTTTATACAATACCTTACCTGGCACAGATTGAAGTGTAATAACAATGCCAGTTATTACAATAATTGAGAGGCCCCCTTCTTTGGTATCTTCACTATGACCCCATTGGCCCACTTATCTGACACTGTTTTTTCCCCCAAACTGATGTAGAGGGGCAAGGACAGATGCTGCTAACTCAAGATTAATCTTAAACAATTCTGCATTTGACGGCTTGAATGAGCTCTTCATTTTGGGGGTATCCGTGTTTATATCAGGATCTTCGTCTGCCTCCTGAATATTTGGTTTGTTTTTAGGTGGCTCCCTCTTTAGCAATTCTTTGAAATGTACATCAAATGCATTTCCTGGTTTTTTTTGTTGTTGTCAGGAGGTGACCTTGTTTGTCCCTGATGAGTGGTTTTTTTTGTGTCTGTCATTTACCACTGATAAGCTGCGTTATTTTGTAGCTGGTTCTTTGTTCCCTATGGACACGTATCCTCTGCTTGCATTGCCAGATTATCATTATTATAATATATCATATTATATTATATTTTAATGCCATTTATCCATTCTCAGAAAGTGTTAAAGCTCCTGGTGTGCCTTACTATACTTCTCATGGTATTTGTCCTTTAGCCTGCCGCCACCCGAACCCCTGCAGCTGGATTAGGGGGCTGGCCAGAACTGTCAAGGGCAGCCGGTTCGGGTCAACCCCCTAGCTCAGCCCCCGGGCTTCGGGTGGCAGCTCCAATAATAGTCAATTTCATTGCTCTGCTAGTGAAATTGACATATTTGACAACCAATGTCCCAGAGTGGCCTGGATTGGCACTCTGGGACATTTCCAGAGGCTGTCTAATGAGGAAAATCCGTCCACACAAGCACTACAAGCCTAACCATTCTCGACTTGAGTGGTTTAACTGTTGTGGGGCAAGAGGGTGTTGCAGCGCAACAGGGAAAATACTCGTGTGGACGCTCCAAGCTTTATTCCGCGGTAAGGAGCCTTATCACGCAATAAAGTGATCATGTGTACATGGCCATGGTAATGATTGATTTCTCCACTGCTGTTTCCATAACATATTTTGTTTGTTACAGCACAAGCTTGTTATCTCTGTGTCTAACCTCCAACCTGGAGGACCAAGATCTGTTTTTGTCTGGTTCCTCCACCACAGACCAATCTGGCATGGTTGAACCTACCAGGAGCAAAAAGCCCCTGCCAAGAAAGACCCTGGGAATTGTTAGGGCATGCAAGCTGTCCTGCCATGACCCAGAACAGACATCAAGGGACAATGGAGGGATAATGCCAAGAAATGCAGTAAAATTTAGATCATCAAGTGTATAAAATCAAGTTTTTAGTTCTTGACTGTTTTGCTTACATTTTCTTTACGTTTTCTCTTTTCCATTTCTTCCCATACACTGACACAATTTCTCTCTCTTCCTTCTCTTCATTGTCTCATTTCAATCTATTCAGCTTCTCCTTGTGTCTTTCCTTAGCTCTGTTTCAGAGAATTCTTTTTATTCTCTGTTCTTTGTACAGGTCAAACCAGTGGGTGTAGTAATTGACCATATTATAATAAATAAAAAGGTGGATTGAATAGTATTTTAGGGTATTCTGAGCATAGCACATTTTCATGTTGAGAACTCGGTTCCTTCAACTGATGAGAGAAATTAAAAACACAAATCTGTAATCCTTTCACAGGTTAATTAGAATAATGCTCCTCCATTAAACTATGTGCCATCCCAACAATTAATTCTGGGACAGAAAGACAAAAAAGAAAAAGAAAAGGAAAATAGGACCTATTAGATACGCCAAATCAGCTAGTTTCTTTATTCTGACTCCCTCCTTTTCCATTAATTCTCCTTTCTCTCATGGCCATTCACTTAGGAAGCAGCTGTTACATATGCTGAGAGTACATGCAAGTCCAATTCATTCTTCAGGTCCACTCATGCTGTTTTTTCCTCAGTAGCAATCCCAAGCAATTATAGGTGATTATAGAGCTTTTTAGTTACAGAAGTATTGGCTTAAGTACAATCTGCTGAAGATCAACAAAGAATTCTGGCCAGGTGTTTAAAGTTCATGGTTATAAGAAAGTGGTTCTATGATTCTATGTTGAGGGGAAAAAAATAAAACTCAACCAAATTAAAACAAAAAATAGGACTCTCTAACAGAGAAAACAAAAAGAAGAAAAAACGCAAGTCAGAGACCAACTTCTGTGAATGGTTAGAGCAACCTACATGCCACTTGTTTGCATCCTTTAAGGTATATCACAAATTTTACCTCTTTGTACCAAAATATGAGATATTCAGGATCAAATTGGATAACTCAAGCTGTGATTCTTGTAAACTTGGCAAATCCGATTTTGTAAGAAAGCAGACTTTTGGCAGAAGTTTCTTCTGTCTTGCTTGACATTCCTTTAATATAGCTGGCGTGTTCTTTTATCATATCAGTATTGTCCCCTTTAGAGGAGGATGAAGCAGTTGGAGTAAAATATGAATTGGGTGGTTCTTCAGCCAAAACATTGAAACAAACCCAAACCTTTGCTAGAATTTTAAAATGTTTGTATAAATACTTTGTCTTCTCAGTGCTCTCCAACAGATTGTTCACCATGTCTGACAATCTCTGGAAAGTAGGATGTTACCTCCAAATTTTGTGACTTCCAGAGACATCTTTGGGTTACATTTGGGAACAATTGACTTTGGGGTATCTGTTCTGGAGCACGCCTGACTGATGCAACACTCTGCATACAAACTTAGTTGCTTTCTATGAATATGACAAGAAACTTGACTATGAAGTCAGCTATACCTAACTCCCTCTTTCAGTCAGGTAGCAGTCAATTTTTTTTGGTGTCCTCCCCCATCCTCCCCTCAGATCTGAAATCTATGTATGTAGCCAAATAGGCTGCATTTTTCTTTTGCAGGAGATGACAGGAACAGATTTTAAATGACCTAAAATTTTCTCTTGGAATACTTATCTGCTGTTCTCTTGTCTTCTCCCTCTAACAATATGAGCTACCACTAGTCAAGCTTCAAAGTCCCAAATATTTCTTCAAGCATGACTCTTTCGTAAAGCTTAGTGAGTAAATAGATACAAAATCCTCATGATGTTGGTGAGCAAGCAATTGCATGGGATGTATTAGTAGCCATGAAAAATATTGTTAAGACTAAGAAAGAAATGTCCTCTGATGACCTCATGGCACTGGCTTGCTGTCCCGGGACAGGAGGAGGCACCTTGCACTCTAAATGTCATCCCCTTGCTTACCCTCTCAGGAGGTTATTGCAAACTGTATGTTTACACCTCAATAGGAGACCTGCCACCTAGCCACAGCTGGTTTGGGGTCTACTGACTCAGGTTCACAGAGCTTGGGTTGAAGGGCTATACAATTGCAATGTAGATTTTGGGTTTGGCCAGGACTCTGGGCAGTGAGACCACATTAGAGCCTAGGCTAGAGCCTGAGCTTTTATTGCAGTGTAAATGTGCCCAAAGTGGGCAAGTGACACCTCATAATTGGTGACCCTGCTTTGTACGCACTGCTGTCAAGCCTCTCTATCATCCATGGTTTCTCCTCAGTAGCTCTTCTTTTCCCCCCCTTTGCTTCAGGGGGTTTAGGGTGGTTGGAATTGAGTATCCCAGCTCTTTTTTCTTTGCGGCATAGGATTGATGGATTCCTTACTCTCCATTGTATGTGAACCAGACTGGTGGCTCCCGTACCTCTGGAACTGATTTTTCATCTATCCCAGCTATGCTTGATAGTTAAGAGAGTGTTCCTGGGTCTGGTAATCTGGACCCTCTGCCAGAATTCAACGAGAGGTAGCAGAGGTATGGATCAATGTACTTTCTGGTACTGCAGATGTTGACCATCAAGAGCGGCCCTCTTTGGCAGAATAGTGCAAGTCTCAGCTTGTGGTGTTTATTGCTCTGGGCCAAGATTTCAGACATAATTAGTGCTTTTGGATGCATTGGTTCTTGGTTGATCAAATTGAGACACCTTGAAAATGAGGTCCTCTTAAGGTATTTCAAACTAAGCTGCCCAAGGTTCTAGCCCTTATTGAGAATCATGCCCTCGACAAATGAAAAGGACCTTTTTTTTTGACTCCCTGAATCAAAGCATCCTAGCCCTGTGCAATGTTCTCATTAAGCAAAAATCACAGAGGGATTCCATTGGTCTCCTTTTCTCCCTCATTGCAGAATGTGATTTTTATCTTCCATTGGGCTCTTTTATACTGTCTCATGGACATCACAGTTTGCTTTGGTAGGCACCATGCCATGACTCAGTTTGCCCTGGACCCAAATCATGGGAGAAATAAGAATGTTAGACCCTGAAATTAGAAATGATAAACTGAGGAAAACAGAAGGAAAAAGTGGGATTAGAAATATTTGTTCTGGGTAAAGTTCAGAAAAGACCTTGGCTTTCTTGCTGCTCTAGAGGATAGCCCTCACTGCTGATTATGTGGCAGAGTCAAAACGCAATATAAAAATGATTCCAAATATCAGCTGCCAGGAAGCAGATGACATGTTAAATTGCTCTGCAGATTGAGAGCTTAATTCAGAGATTTCCTGCTATAGGAGTAGCCAGTATACAGCCATTTTGTCTTTTTTGGCAAATTGGCTGGTTTGGACTGCTGTCTCCAGTAGTTTCTCCCACGCTTCCTGTTGTAGGAAGGCCTGTTTCCTGCAGTGAGAGTCCTGATTAGACTCTGCACTATTTTCGTCTGCAGAGGGCTGTGTAACAGGTTGCTTCTCTGCATTTGATATCGATTTGTGGGAAGTGAAGCCAAATCCCAGTATTACCACAATAGAACATCTGATTCCTTTTGAGAAATCTAAAAAGGGCCATAGCTAAATTGAAATAATTGATGCTTAAAGTAAGTATTTAGATGTACATCTGTGATTATTTGTTTACTTTGAGAGATTTGGGGTTTTTTCCTGTTTGTTTTGTGGCCAAGATTGTCACCTGGGTGCTACATTTTCAAGTTTGTTTGCCAGCTTACAAATTCCCAGGAGCCACGGGAGCACATTTGCACAACTGCTGAGTACCACAGTGCTCTTGATGTCTCTGTTCTCCAGCTTCTATAAAATGGCAATAATGATGCTTCTTTTCTCCCTCCCTTTATCTTTCCTGTTTAAATTTTAAACTTTTGAAGGCAGAGACAGTCTCTTACTATATCTATTCAGAGCCAGCACAGTATGTACTGTATATGAGTTGTGTACAAATAATGATGATTAATAGCTTGTACTGGTTAGGTGATATGGCCAAAATATACACTGAAGGGACTAGCATGAGAACACTCCAAATTCATCTTCATTTGTGATCAAAACCAGTGCTGAAAAATTTGTGTATTCATCAGCTGTGCCCCTCACCTACCGTCTCTTCTTCCCCCTTTTCCACTGTGTTAGTAAGGATTCCCACTAACCTGAGCAGGTCTCACCTTTGCTCCAACTGACCATATAATGAGGACCCAAAACTTTCCAAATGCAAGGTTTTAAGACAGGAGTCACTTCAGGAGAATTGGCTTCCTATTTTTACCCTGCTTCAATACCAGATCCCCTTATTGGTTGCTGCATATTCTATTCCTGTCTTCCATAAAGCCACTGATGAATTACCCCATTACTCAAGGTTTCAAGAGTCAGGGGACACATGCTGTAGTACCCAATGTCCTGTAGCCAGGGCCCTGTAACCTTCTTTTAACACATGCTAGCTTGACTGATACTAGAATTCAAATATTCCCAGATATACAGAATACACAGAAGAGAAAGGGGCAGTTCCTTTTGCATCTTAGAAAATGATAGGCTACTTTCTGTCACTTCTTTTTCCTGACCACCTCCTGCTTTTTCTTTTCTTCTTCCCTTTCATCCTCTTATTCACTATTCCTAACATCTCTCTTGCACTCTCTCTTTCACTTCTTCTCTTCCTTTTCTTCCCTTTCCCAGTCAGCCTCTCTTTTCCTTTCCCATCTCTGACAGCTGTAAATATGAATCTGCTCCTGTGATCTCCTGGGTAAATTTAATGGGAAAGATCCTTTTACTTTTCTTAACACAACAAAATGAGGAAATTAAATGCAACACTCCTCTCCCTATGTTTAAATAACAGAAAGGCTCTGATGCTGGCCAGGAAATTCGAAATTAACATGACACAGTTCCAAACTCATGCAGTTGTGGAAAGATGGTATGGCCGTGTGCGTTCTTGATAAGCATTAACCTTCACTTTTATTTTCCAGGCTTTTGTCAAGCAGCCTTGCTCTTATTCAAATATAACAGAGAATTCAATCCTTTGGTATGATATAACTCATCTTTCATCAGGAAGGTGTGTTTCTGCTGCTCTATTTGCAACCATTTCAGCACAACAGAATCTATAATTGTGACATCAAAGTTATTAAACTTTGACAGTATCATGGTGGAAGGTATGAATGATTTGTATGTTGGGAGCCATTGATGGATAAGCCTCCAGCTCATAAAAAGAGCTAAGATGCTGGGCATTATCAACCACCAAAGAGTCATTAAGGATGTTGTGTAGATTATTAAAGCACCCTTCTTTGTCAGATACTGTGGCGATATAGACTAGGGGCATTAGATCTTTTCGAGCTCTCTCTGTGTTCCAGACATGTGGTTTCAGCTAACTTGGAGTAGGGATTGTCCAGATCTAAGGTGCAGGAGCTGAGGGAGGAAAAAAGATTGTTAAGCAGAAGATATTTGTGAGACACTCTGGAGAGAGTCTGAGGCCAGATGCTGCAATGTGCTTGACCTGAGCTTGTTGTAAGAGAGAATTGCCTTTGCTGCTGTGTGTTACCTCTCCCCCGAGGCCCGTTCAAGGGAATAGGATTAATTTGTTTTGTAAATAAACAAACAACACTAAGAAAATACAGTGATATCTGTTCCAAACAGAAAACATACTTGCAAGGCCCTGAATTCTGCTACTGCTCAGCAAAGGGACAACAATATCAACTGAAGTCTATTTAGGTACATTGTTCCTCTCTTATTTGCTTCAGAAAGTTTCCCCCAACTCCAAGCTTACATCACAAGATCCACATAGGACACACAAGAATAACCAAATTTTATCTTTGCTTGGTCTCTTATGTGGAAAACTCACAGCGTGTGTATAAGACATCTTTAGATTCTCATCACTGAATTTCAGCAGTTCATTCCATGCGGTTCCATAACATGCAGATCTCCAGAGATTCATGCCAATCTCAGAAAAGGGACCATGCAACGATCCTGGGCTTCCACCTTGACTTCCAACCTTCTGCAATTCTCTCTCATCCCCCTGTCAACTTAACTCGGGACAGGCTACTTTTGCTGGAAGTTGCTCCTAAAGGCAAGATCCATGGTGCAGAGAGTGGTCCTGCAGAGGTCTCATGGTGTATTGTTTTGTCAGTGGCCTACTTGGTAGTTCCTTAGGGTAACAGTGTGTTTAGTACACTTGTCTCTGGGCCCACATTCTGCCTTTCCAGTGCATGGATTCCTATCCCCACAAAGGGTCATCCCCACTGTCTGGGGATAGATGGAATGATGCTGCATTGGCAGCTGACCCATGTTCTCTCTCTCCTGGCTGGGGATCCACCATATGTGGGCTTTTCTGTCCCTTTCACTGGAGAAAGTAAGAGGGAACAATTTGGCCCATGGAACTAGGAAATCCTGGCTAGATTGTAAGAACCACAAAGACAGATATTTATAGTGGATGATTATCTGAGTGAGTTAACAATGTGATGCTGTTACAAAAAAAAAAAAAGACAAATATTCTAGGTGTAGTAACAGTAGGAACATTACATGAAATATGTTATTCCACTGCACTATACACAGTTTAGGCCTTGATTGGAAGCACTGGATTCACTTTTGGACATCATCTTTTGACACAGTCAAACTAAAGATAGCTCAGAGGAGAATAACAAATATGATAACTTTTTTGGTAAATAATAACTGCAGCATGAGAAAAGATTATGCGCATTTATGTGGATAAAAGAAGACAATGGACTTAGCTGCCTGTATGCATAGGTAAAAGAATACAATAAAAAGGAGAATTGTTTTCACTAGTCAAAGAGGAAAGAACTAATGAGCTTAAATTGCTGCAGGGATATTAAAGTTAAATATTAGCAAACCTTTAATCTAGACATTGGTAGGATCTTTGAGCAAGCAGCCAAGTAAGAGTCCTGGAGATACTGAAGGCTAGATTTGAAAAATCATTGAACATGGATAGTTTGGGAAGCATGAAATCAATTCCACTCTGAGTCAAGAAAATGGGTGAACTAAGTGACCCATGACAAGACAGTCTCTTACAAATTCATTTCACCAATTATGCTGTTTAACTTTTATACTTTACTCTGTTTGGAGAATAGAACTAGACTGGTCAGTTTCATGTTTGTTTCAAGTATGTTTTTCTACCTCTTTTTCTCCTGTACTGTTGTTTCTTGGATTTTAAAGACTGAAAAGAAATGTTTTAATTAAATAGACAGATGTTTTCATGATATGCAGTGTTTTTACTGACATTTAAAAATAGATCACCATATTTGGGATTGGGAAGGAATTTTCCCCCATGGCAGATTAGCAATGGCTCGGGGGGCTTTTCACCTTCCTCTGTAGCATGGAGCTCACTTGCTAGTGGATTCTCTGTACTTTAAAGTCTTTAAACCATGATTTGAAGACTTTAATAACTCAATCATAGGTTAGAGGTTTTTTACAGGAGTGGGTGGATGAGGTTTTGTGGACTGCATTGTGCAGGAGGTCAGACTAGATGATCACATTGGTCCCTTCTGACCTCAGAGTCTGTGAATCTAATAATAATGAAAGCATCTCCTTCTCCACTTAAAAAGAAAGTATCTTTATTTCTTGATTTGTATGGCCTTCATCACCATAATATCTAAATATTTTGAACCTCTTTGTAATTGATGTAATTTCTTATGCTTGAATTTTCTAACTAATGTATTGATTCAAAACAAGGCAGAAAAGCTCTGAAACGAAATCAAACTGCTGATGTCGGTGAAGAGTAACTTTTTAAGAAAAAGACTAGCCCTTTAAAAATGATTTAATGCATTTGTGTGGGGAAAAAATGACCCAGCTGAATATTGCACCTTGGAAGTACAGTCCTATGTTAAGTGCCAATCAATATTTTCTGTTTGCTACCTTTTGTTTGCTTACCTGATAGTTGCCAATATCTCAGGCTTGGCTTCCATCCACTCTCCTATCTTTACATATTAGCGTCACCGATCTTTGCATGAATACTTTGCAAGCAGACAGACAAAATGCCAGGGTACAGTAGGGCAAAGAGAACATTTCACCATTGCCAAGTACTAATGTAAATCAGCCAAGTGTTAATACGTACCCTTATCAGATGATTTCAAACATATCTGAAATGTTACATGGTAATATACCATGCAAGAGCTCATTCCAATGCTTGTGTTGTACTCAAGGCAGAGAGAGGGCAAAAGAAGCCTTTCCATTTACCTTTTCTCTTTTTCACCCCAGGGGTCAGATACAAATCTCAGTCTGCCAGCAGGGCTAAGCACCATAGGCTATGTCTACACTGGCAAGTTAGTTCGAATTAAGGAGGCTTAATTCAAACTAACTAAAGCCATGGCTACACTAGGCTTTAGTTAGGTCGAATTAAGGGCTTACTTAATTCAAACGAATAAGTTCGAATAGGGTATTCGAACTAAAGGGTTAATTCAAACTAACTAGTTCGAATTAACCAATATGGCCATGTTAATTCGAACTAATTTCTTAGTTTGAAAATTAACTGGCCATTGAAATGAATGGGGATTGCTAATTCGAACTAAGCAAGTGCTTGCTTAGTTCGAACTAACGTTCCAGTGTGGCTATGCTAGTTCGAATTAAGCTAATTCGAACTAACTAAAATTAGGTCGAATTAGTTAGTTCGAACTAACTAATTCAAACTTATTTTAGCAAGTGTAGACATAGCCTTAGATATGCTCTCGGAATTATTTTGGGGGACGTTCTATGGCCTGTGTTATAGAGGAGGTCAGACTAGATGATCACAATGGTCCCTTCTTGCCTTAGGATCTATGAACCTATAGAAGGGTAAGGAGAAGAAATTGCCTGACCTTTGCACTGACCAGGAAATAAGCTGGGCCAACACAAGACTACATCCTGTGAAAAAATGTAACAGAGATTCCAATTCTGTGTACTTTTTCAGTGCTTCCAGAGGCCTCAGGCACAATGGGAGAAACCTTGGTCCTATTGAAATCAATGGGAGTTTTGAAATTAATTTCACAAGAATAGGATTGCACCCACTGACTAGAAACTACTGACATTGTGATGTGTTTCCTGTCCATACCATGGTGATAGCTTAAAGCCATAAAGCAGGACTTCAGGAGCATACATCATTGTAAAGATGAAAGGCATCATTTTCCTTTCCAGAAACAAAGGATTTGTCACATAGGAACAGCTCATGGGGCCACTAAATCCAGTTTCTCGTCTCTGGCATCATATACTTTGGAGAACGCCTTAGTAATGTCCAATGCTATACATAAGGGAGGGTGGGAGTGGGGTGGAATCCTTTCAGATCTGCAATCAGCATAGACCGGAATCAGCAATGCTGAGAAAATGTTATGAGTGCCAATGGAGATATCTCTTAATAATAACTGCAGTTAGAATTGAAAAACAGGGCAGAAAAGCTATATTTCTCACATTATTTCTTTTCTGTAGGGAAAGTCTGAAAATCTTTCTTCAGTGATGGACTTCCCTCCTCTCCTCCCCCCATGATATTTCTTTTTTGCTGTGGAGTTGTTTACAAGGGCAGGGCTCCTGGCTGGCACTGATTTGTTTTAATCAAAGGGCAAATATGCATTTTAAACAGTCCCTCTCTTCTCCCTTCCCCTCAGTCCCTGTAAAAATTACATCAAGTTTAAAAACTGACACAATAAAAAGGATAGGAGGGTATTTGGGGCCAAGCTAAGTACTGTCCCTTTAGGCTAGTACTAAAAGATAGTTGAATTCCTTTAAAAATCAGGGTGCACAGTCTTGTTACTGGCTTCCTGCTGGTTCCCTGCCTTTCACCTTCTCCCACAAAACAAAGTAGTGCTGTGGAGGTAGGAGCTACAAATAATTTCCTGAAATTATAGGATTATCTGTACACTGGCCAAATTCTTTTCTCACTTATGCCAGCATAAATAAGCAGATGTTTTTCCATATTATTGATACGGGTGGAACTGAGACCACTACTTGACCCAAAGTTAACACAGGAAGTAACAATGTGACCCATTGAATGAGAAGCTATCCAATGTTACTTTTCTGTAATGGGTTTATTTGATTTGTCACATAAAAGGCAGTAATGCAGCACTTTGCTCAATTGGGTACAGACCCTGATTAGGGGAAAGAGGGGGGGAGTTACTTAATGATAATAAGTAAACATCAAGTGTATATGTATAACGGGAATGTGGGACAATCAGGAGCTAGACCAATGATTCACAACCTTTTTGGCTCAAGGGCCACAGATATAATTTTTACAACCCTGAAAGGCTACCAGCCTCCGCTAGCAGGCAACCCTCCCTCCCACCGCACTGCAGCCAGACAAAAGGAAATCAGAGAGGAGGCTGCCTACCTGATGATCTCCTGTCTCCCTGGCTATGTCTACATTTACCAAAGTTAGTTCGAATTAGTTAATTTTAGTTAGTTCGAATTAACTTAATTGAAACTAGCATGGCCCCACTAGAATGCTAGTTTGAACTAGCCATGTCCATGCATGGCACTTGCTTAGTTCAAATTAGTCAGTTACATTAAGGTCAATGTGCCGGTTAGTTTGAACTAAGCAGTTAATTCGAACTAATATGGCCACATTGACTTAATTTGAACTAACTAGTTTGAATTAAGGGTTAGTTCAAAGTAAAATGAGGTTTTACTAATTCGAACTAACTTTTCCTTAATTCAACTTAAGGAACTGCTTAAGTCAAATTAAGGAAACTCAAGTGTAGACACAGAGTAAATTAAGTTGACTTAAGCCTGCTTAAGTCAACTTAAATTTACAAGTGTAGACGCACCCCCTGGCTGCAGCAGGGAGTCCTAGCCCTGGGCGCTCCACCTGGGTCCTTAGGCAAAGGTTTCCTTCTGCAGCCAGGGGGACGGAAGATCAACAGTCCCCTCCCACTGGCTCCAGCAGGGACCCCAGTGCCTATGGACATATGTAGAGAGCTTTGTCATGCTCTTGGCTACTGACAGGGAAAGGGGAGTGCTGATCTCTTATCCCCGTGGCTGGAGCAAGAAGCCTGCACTGGTCTTTTAGCCTCACAGTAATGCACTCTGCTTGGGTCCTTAGGCAGCAGCTCTCCTCTGCAGCAAACAGGAGACCACAGGCCACTTTGAAAGGCCCCATGGGAACTACTGGGCTAGACACTCCAAATGGAGAACAGAAGATTCAACCCCTTTCCCCAAATAAGAAATTAACCCAATTGATAGCACATATTCTGTTATTTGACTGTAAGACTATATCACATGAGCTCTTTTATGAAAGCTTGTAATGCTCTGAATTTAATACCCATTCAGAGATGTGTATACAACTTATTGTTATGAAGATGTGTGTGTGTGTATAAAGAGAACACTCTAACTGTGAGGCAATTTCAGCACCATGCCATAACAAGACCACAGGGAAGGGAAAGGGCTATCTCTCCAACCAGATAATGCGGGATTTAAGCACCTTGCCATAGTCCAAACTAGGTAAAAACAACGAGGACCAACACAGCAAACGGGAGCAGCTTGAAACTGAAAAGAAAGCCCTGGTCTTCAGAAAATAAGAGATTGTTTTCCAATGAATATCAATAGTAACCAAAGAAAAAAAATTCAAAACTTTTACAAATGAAAGGATCTTAAACTGAAAAATATTCAGAGCTCGGAGGACAGTCTTGAGGTTGAAGGCTGTCTGTGGACACTGCATCCCTCCTATACGTAGGGGATACACCAGGTGAACTGTTTTAAGACAATAGGTTACTCTTATTAGAAAGGCAATTTTATCTAGTGTGAAACTGCAAAGTCTGAGAATGTGGTTTTACATTTGTATTCTGTGTAACATGACTGTTTCCATTCCCTTTCTGTTTCATCTTTGAATCTGTTTTTTCTGTTACATTAACTTTTTGTTTATTTCTACCCCAAGCAGTTCTCTGGTGCGGAACTCTGTGTGGGGCATGTATGCTAAAGTGAGCTGATATCTTGGGGGATTGGTTTAATGATTTTGGAGGTGACAAACCAGAGGGGAATGGTCCAAGCGTTGGGTAATTAAGAACTTGAGAAGGCCGTATTTGGGGAGATCTGGGAGTGGAAGAGCTGTTTGTATCACCCTGCCAAGGGTAGGTAGGCTGCCGAGAGCCTGGGTGAGACCCTATGCTTGTGGGCTGGCAACTCATGTTATGAAAGACAAATACAGGAGCAAAGGCACCAAACTTACAGGGCAGGTTGAGATAGAACCCCTTACTGGTCTGGGTGAACTGTAAAACACCACAGCATTTCTGTTGTTCTATGGCAGCAAGTTATTCTCCAGCATACACAGATCTGCCCACTTCATCTAAAGAGAAATATTTATTGAAAATCAAACAAAGAAGATAGATTGAGATCAGAAAGTGAATTATGAGTTCTACAGAATTATTAACTGGAGGTTTGTTGTTTGTGCATCTTGTTATGGTATATCTCACACTATGCCCAAACTTTACATGTTGTAAGGTTGTATTTCTATCTAGGCTTTTAGGGTATGTCTACACTTGTTAAGCTAAATCGACTCTGTTAAGTCAACTTAACAGAGTGTCTATACTTTAAGTTAACGTAAATCAACCTTGTTAACTCGACTTAATAGAGCCTGTAGTGTAGACATAACCATCCACACAGGCTTTAAGTCGACTTAATAAGGTCGACTTAATCCTTAAGTCGACCTAAAGAGGGGAAGTTATTAAGTCAACTTATGGAAGCACTTAAGTCGACTTAATAAGTGCCCAGTGTGGGATGCAGTTTTCTGTAGGTTGACTTAAGCGTCTGTAAGTTGACCTGAGTTACAAGTTTAGACATACCCTTACTGACACATACAAACAACTTTCACATTTTAGGACAAGTGATCCTGATTCTCATTTATACTAAGAACTCTTTTACACTACTCCATCGCTGTAAAGGAAACAAAGTGGCTGTGAATTTTCTACCAGCAACATGCCCCCTTTGCACTACCCGAGCAGTGTAAAAGTGGCCTTATTGTAAATGAGAATTTGGCCAGCTGACTCAAATAGAATTAGTCATGGCAGTAGGCACAGCCTGGAACTCTTGATAGGATCAAGTCCTCGGAGTGCAATCAGAAATCTCTGCTACAAGTAGAAAGAATTCTGTTGTAGAGCACGGTTATATGTTATGCTTCAAATCACTCCTATAGGGAAGTGCTAGCTACACCCTCAGGATTCACTCTTAAGGAAGGCAGGTGCTGGTTGCATTGCCTGCCTCCCAGCTATTCTCAAAGGGGAGGACAGCTTTAAACTGTGGAATGAGTTCCATAGGGATCCCACTGGTAGAGTCTGCTTGAGTGATATGCTGAACTGACAAGCTCCTTGGGCTATCTTGGCCACTTCCCCTCCCCAGCCAGGGCCACACACACTTTTGGGGTATGCTGGCTGGGTTTGGGATATGCTGGGGGAAGCAAGGGTTCCAGACTCCTAGCACTACCACAAATCACCTCCAAGTAAACCTTCTACTGCTGAGGTCCTGTGCTTTGGCTTAAGCCAGCAAAGTTGAATGCAGCACAGTATTATTATATTTATTTAGGTCACATATAGGGGCATGAGAACCATTCTTTAGATCACAAGCCATGGTATATGTGTAAGCACTCTGGTTTGAAGGCAAAGAGTTGATGAAAAGGGAGAAGAGTGGCCCAGAGAAATCCAGAAGGACAGGGGCTCTCACGAGGAGGAGCCACTGCAAGTGAATAAGGAGAAATGACTGAATGAGCCAGGCCTTATTTGCCTTTCAGTTATGTGACAATCTGGAGCAATTGGGTTAAAATACAATGAAGTTTTCAGTTTGGGAGCAATAATGTTTGCTTGCCCCATCTGGGAGGTGAAAGGCCAAATCACTCAGCCTGAGGCCTCAGTCAGGCACAGTTGGGTGAGAGTTGGAGGGAAAAGGGACTTATCTTCTACCAAATGTCTCTCTGGCAAGAAGAACTCTGCTAAGGGGTCTATATACTAGTGTTTCATCTCCAAACGGGCACTTTCAAGTCAGCAGATGACTTTGAAGAAGCAGAATTGAACTGAAGGCTTGCCTACAGTTGGGTTGGGATTGTAATTCAATTTTAGGCTGTCGAATTACAGAAGGTGAAAGCGAGTAATCATAGCAAATAGCTTGCTCGGGGTCTTGCGTCCCCACTACTCTCATTACTTCCTGAAATTCAATGTGCTGTAGGTAGTAGGCACGGGGCCTTGTGAGGAGGCAGTCATCCTCCTCACACTTCCCCTCCCCTCGTCTCTAAGAAAAAAAAAAAACAGGAATAGCTTTCCTTTCTGTTTCTCAGCTGCATACGTAACAGACAGGCACAGTGCTACATGCAAAGAGAGGAATGAACTGAAAATTTCCTGGAGCTGTGAGCAGGGGAGGAGCTATGTTGCTATGGTAAAGCACACAGGAAAAATCAGAAAAGCTGCTCTCTGGCTACCCGGTCCTAAATTTGAACAGTAGATTTCAACCTCAGTGCTATGCAACTTACAGGGATGGTGTTAGCAAGTCAAATTACAGCTCCATTTTTTTTTTAATTTACTGATCTAACAATGGAGACACAGGCTGCAGAAAGTTGAGGTAAGCAGCATTATGTTGAACTTCACTGTCAGTGTAGATCAGGAGTCTGGCTGTGTTTAGGTGATGGGAAAAACAGAGCTGAGGTGGCTTCTACTGAAGCAGCAGAGCATAGCAGCCTATTTGAAGGACTCTACTCCTACTCAGCAATCAAAGCTAAAATCACTTCAGCTGGGTCCGGTGGTAGAAGCAGGAAAGTAGCTCAGGCAACATTTTCATTAAGGGCTGGAAACTGACCTGCCAGAATTCTTGGATTCCAACAACCCAGATCATCAAAGAGTGAGTGGGAAAGCTGGGGAGGATGGAAGTAACTGGAATATGTTAACTACTCACAACCAGCAAAGGAGGACTGAGTTTGAGACTATTGTTAAGACACCCTGGGAGGAATGAGGGGAGGGTTCTTAACAGAAATTGTTCATTTCTTAATTTCTGGCTTTCACAAGTTTGTTCTTTTGTTCCCTTCTTCCTCCGCCCACTGCCATCAAGTTCTCTTTGTTTTAAATCTCTGGATTCAGAGCTGCCAAGGGAAGATTTGCCTATCAAGGATGTCTGGATATGATCTAAAATTTCCCTGTTTTTTGAGTGGGTATTCAAGCCATTGTTGTTTAGATTTCCAGAAGAAATCTTTAGAAGATTGAACCTGGCCCCACTTTACTGATGACGTCACCTGTTAGAAGAGTTACATGTGTTTCAAGCCATAAAAATAAATGATTTCATGATGTATTTGCAAATGATACAAGTTGCTCTATCATACTGGTGACATCAGTCTTCTCATTAGGGCAAAACTGTGGTTTTCTTCACCAAGCCTAAGTGAATAAGTTTGGCAGAGGTGACTCTGTTAGCATTAGAAGGGAGGATTTCTCCCTTGTCTGTAGGTAGAGGAACAACAGAAGAACTACACTGGCAGCCACTACTCTGCCCCAAAAGTGCATTAACCTCTGCTGTTACTGGCCCCCACAATTTATGGTGTTACAGATTACCTCAGCAATCAAAGCTAAAATGACTTCAGTTGGGTGAGGTGGAAACACCTGGGGTACATCTACACTGGAGCCTTAGGTCAACTTAAGGAAGGTTAAGTTGACCAACAGACTCCTGTGTCAACACTAGGCTTTTATTAAGTTGACTTAAGCGCTTCCTTAAGATGACTTACTACCACCACCTCTTACAGTCAATTTAATGCTTAAATTGACCTTATTAAGTCGACTTAATCCAGTGTGGATGGGGAAAGCCCTTAAATCGACTTAATTGGCCTCCAGGCTCCCACTCAGCTACCCACAATGCACCACTCCTCTGTCGACCTAGCACCTGCCAGTGTGGACGCAGGCAGTCGACAGGAGTTTTCAATGTGGACTCTCTTAGTCGACTTAATGAGGTCAACTTTAAGTCAACTCAGCTCAGGCAACACTTTCCTCGGGGGCTATCCTCGAGTTCCTCTGTGTAGTTGGATAGAAGGAACCAGGGGACAGTATGGCACTGGTATAGGGGCCAGGCTCCTTCCCCTATCTATGCAGCAGAACTTCAACAGTCTTGCTGCTTCCAAGGAGATTGAAGGTGGTGGTAGGTGGGGAGTTGTCTCCATAGCACTTCAGATAGGAAGTAGTGGAGAAAGACCCCAAATGGAATATAAATAAAATGTGGTGATATGGGTGGCTGCTGTTATTTCCATGACTGAGTTATGCAGGTGTTGCCAAACCATGGGGCATATAAACACTATCATGCCTTGCATCGTAATTTTATCATCAAGACCAAATTAAACCTCACCATTATCTTTCCCACCTGTGCTTTCCTCCTTAAACCCCAAAACTCAGATGTTTTAATGTTCTAATTTTCAGTGCATTCATGTATTGGATTTATACTTTAAAAACTGCTGCATGAAGCATCCATTTTAGAGGAATCCAGCATTTTTGGAGATTCCAGCTAGTGCTGAGGTTTGAATTATTTGAACATAAAAGAAGTTTAAAGTTTATTTTTATAGTCATGGCCCACTGGGTTATTTTTGATGGACCAGGATAAACTGGTGTGCTTCTAGTCTAAAATTTTGCTGGAACACATTCTTCTTGTGGTCTTCTAGCCAGGGTTGTTACTCATATATAAAACAAAACACATGGGGACAGATTCATCTTGTTCCTTGCACATGTGTGTAGAGAGAGGGAGAGCAAAAGAATCCTTCCCATGCACACTAATGCTCCCATACACTGAGCAAACAGAAGTGTGATTTGCCAAGAAATGGGACAGCAGGAAGTGGGACAGCAGGAAGATGGCCATGATTCTACCCTATCTCCTACTGACCTCCAGGGCCAGCCAGAGGTAGAAAGGAAAGCAGATTCAATCTCTGTAGTGCAACAGGCTCTTGTCCTGTTTGCCTGGGAGAATTGGACCTTTCTAGCATCCAGTTCTTCTACACCACCCCCAACAAGCGTTGCACAGTCTAGTTCATGGATTTTTTTCTCAGTTTACATACAGAATTCCATCACTTATTAGAAACCAAGAGGGAGAATAGATCTCTTTAAACTGAAGGAGGGGAATGTTTTAAAGCAATGGTAGTGACTGAATGATTGACTGATTTTGTGTTACCTGTGTCTGGGAGTCCTAGTCATGAACAAGTACTCTGTTGTGCTTGTTGCTATACAAATACAGAATAAAAAGAGGGTCCTGTCCCAACTAGCTAACAATCTAAGTAGAAGACAAGAGACAATGGTTGGATGCAGGGAGACAGGGGAATACCAGGAAACAAGGAGACAGCATTGGTCAACAGGAAACACCGGGTTTTTCAGCACACCAGCACCTTAATCGTTGTCAGGTTTTTATAGGCATCTACACAATGGAGATTTTTGAAAGGGAGGAGGAAGTAAATTTGCAAATGTTTGTGGGGAAACTCCTCCTAAAAGTTAGGGGTAGGACTGGAGAAAGCATGAAGGTGATTGATTTAAAATGTAACAAATGGAAGATGGAGACTAGCCTGATTGGTTGATCAGAGATGGCACAGTTTGCCTTTCAATAGTGAATGAGAAGCTGATATGTAGAGTGTGACTAGACCATGAATGTGAAGAAAAGTAGTTTATGTTTGATGTGATGAATGGGGGAGCCAGTAGAGGGATAAAAAGGAAGGGTCAAAGCGACATGCTAGGAAAATGATCTTTTCAACAGTATACTGAATGCATATAAGCATGGCAAGATTGCATTTGTCATTGCCAGAGAGAAGGATATTGTAGTAATCAGGATATGAGATGAGAGCCTGAATGAGAATTTTAGATGTGTAGATGGATGGGACAGGCCATATCGTAGAGATCTGAGTTATAGGCTGCAAAGCATAGGAGTGTTGAGAAATGTGTGACAGGTGTTTATCTTTTAACAGCTCTGGATACCATCTAATTAAAGCATCTATCTTCATGAATGAACTTGCCATGTTGTAGTCCTATCATACCACTATACAAATATCAATCAAAGGTGGAAATCTGAGCAGTCACCAGGTCTCTACCAGCAGAACTGCTAACGTTCAGAGTTGAATACTATTCACTGATGGTCGTCTGATTCAAGAAAGACACCTTGGCTAGCTATTTCCAGCTTATCAGGCTCATGTTTTCTCCAGCCTTGTGAAGCAAACACTACTATATGAGGCAGGACATTGTAGTTAGAGCAGGTGTCTTAAGGTTCCTTCCTTCCTACACCCAGATGTGTATCAGCTGCAGACATTACACGGATTAAGCATTTTGTGCACCTGGAAATATTAAAAATTGAGCTCAGTTCAAGATTAAAATAGAATCAGGCTTATACATGTGTGTGGATATGTGCTAATGATACTAAAAACTCACTGCAAGTTAAAATAACTTTTCTTGGCAGGCCTCAAACTCATTAGGTTCTTTTGACATCATTCCTTTATTTATCCTGTTTTCCATCTATCCTGTTATCCATCTTCTATTCATTGTTTTATTTTAACATTTCTGAGACTTGAGTTTCTGTGCAACAGCTGGGTGCACTGGAGTGTATTAAGTTTTCAGAATGTCTCTTTAGTTGGAATTTCCTTATTTTCATATTCAATTACTCAGAAAATTGAATTTCTCTTTTTTTAATACAGTGTTAAAAATTAAAAACCTGCACAAAACATTGGACAAAATATCTTTGGGTATAGAACAGGACACATGAAATATAGCACTTGAGACAAATGGAGCTTGAGGAGGAGTCCTAAAATGTAGCCTGCAGATGTCCTCGACTTCTACACGAAGGCAGGAGTGCAGTTACATGGAAACCAGTGGAGTTGCAGACACTTCAAGGTTGAATCTGGTGTTGTACCGGCGAATGGACTAACCATTGGCCTGATCCCTGAAAGGGCAACCAATGTGCCCTGCTGCATTGTCTTAGAACTCTGAGTGGCAACAGCCCCTGATTGGCTGCAGGTTTAACAGAGCTCCTTAGCCTGACCCCCACAGCAGGTCAGGGGTCGCTCAATGTGTACGACACCTGCAATTATGCTTGTCCTTGCTCCGGTCCCTGCTTCCCATCTCAACCCTCCTGATTGGTCCAGCCTAATTCCTGTCTCTGCTCCCCTCTGACTTCAGCCTTTTCACTTTGACCCCTGACCATACCTTTGGCACACACACAGAACAGAGGGCTAAATTCTGCCTTCATTGATACCCACCTGACTGAACTTCGGTCAGTGCTATTGTATGGTTGTAGAGAAGAGCAGAAACTAATATTGGTTTGTTATTAGGGTGGTGTGGAAGGGGGAAGTTAGAAGAGCTGAAAAACAAATCAGAGAAAGACAAAGACAGCACATTGGCCTTTCTTCTGCTGTTGATTAAAGAAAAACTAACCCCCATAACCAGAACAAAAAACCCAACCAGATAATCTGATTTAAATTAAATTTTATAAAACAGATGCTCCTGGGCAGGAAATCTTGTAAATCCAATTTCAGCCCAAAGCACATTTTTATGGCTGCAACATAATAAACCATTCAGAACAAAGATTCCACTAACATCACCTTACTTAGCATGGTAGCACGAAAGGCATTGTTCCATAAGACTGTAGAGTGCTGTTTGAATTTCACTGCCAGAACCAGTGGGACCCATTTTCATATAGTTTGACTTCCCGTCACAGGAGGCCTGAATTACAAGGAGTGAAATACATCAAAGAAATCATAATATAAAAGCTATTCAAATGGTAAAGAGAGAGTAAAACTCTAAAAGCTCAAATACAGTTAATATGTGAACTCTGCTATATTGAATATTTGTGCATGGGGGAAAAATATCAAACACGTGTTCAAAGGTTCCCTGGTCATCATGAGTTAAAAGCCAAGGTAATCCAGGATGCTCAGGACTTTATTAAAGGCTCACTGTAGCACATGTCTGATAGCTTACAGTGAAGCCCACTCTGCAAAATAGGACAATCTGTTTAGTGGTTACACAACACAAAATGCAGAAATGTTCAAGGGAGGACAATAACCAGAAAAGAGGGGAAAAAACTAGAGCAGAGGCTGGGCATTATCTGATGGTTATGCAAAGTGCACATTAAAGGACTAACCATTGATATGCAGGATTGAAGTGAAATGATTACATAAATGTTTGCTCATGCCTCTTTGTCCTTTGTGTTGCTTGCCAGGTTATCAGATGACCTAATTCCTACTTTTATCAAATCCAAGAGCTAGTCTACATTTCACATAATAGAAATATGCTCTCCAGTGACATTGCTAGCTCTTGTTTTGTTTACCTAGCAGAGGGATCCCAGATAGGGTTGTTGGGGGAAGACGGGAAGGAAGATGTAGTCCTTCAGTGATGTTCAACTAAATAAAGTAAAAGCCTGTGCTTGCTATTCCCAAAATTAGAAGATGGGCATCTGGCTCCGCGTCAAGTATCAACAGCAACAGCTTGAACATAAAAGCCTCGTTTCTTCATTTGAAGTGTGGCAAACCTCTGTTTTGGCCTCATCACAAACAGCATCATTGTCAGGATGAGACAGTGCAAACTCTGAATAGCTTTTGCTGTAACCAAAAGGAGTAGGGCTTTGTTTGAGCTTTTGCTGTATGCCTGTTGAAAATGAAAGCAAGGTCTTACTATGACTCTCTTAGGGCACCCAGAATGGTACCGCATTGTTAACTCTCTCTCTCTCTCTCAGCAAGAAAGAGCTTTGCTGATAATTAAACTGTTTCGCCCCCCTGCCATACTCTCATGTTGCCGACTCTGATGATTTTGTCATGAGTCTCATGATAATTATTGTTTTCTTTAAATCCTCAGCTCCTGGAGTCAAGTGAATATGAAATGGTTTCAGCCTTCATTCTTAAAGAATAAGTACATTTTTAACCCTCATGGCTGTGGAGAAAACTTCCAAATGTGACCCCCAGTATAATTTAAAGGCTCAAAAAGTAAATAAAAAGAACACCAAATATATTATTTTAACAAAATCCCATGATTTTAAAGCCAGTCTCATGATTTTTGGTGAGCGTGACTCATGATTTTTGAACATTTGAGGTTGGCAATACTGTATACCCATCCGTCTGATTTACCAGGATACTCCTCGAGACTCTGCTAATCTTAACCTTGCCTTGCACGTAACAATCAGTGATCTCTAGTTCCTGAACCCCTGGAAGAGCATTCCTATGCAGTATCCAGCCTGTGTCACTGCAGGCCCACAGAAATGACTGAGTCTGCTGTCTCTAAAGAGATAGAATACACAACAGCCTGCAGGCCCAGCCAAAGATACACACTTTAGTATAACAGCACTGGGAGGAATTTATAATAAAACAAGACCAGTTTATTAATAAAGAACCCCAGAGATTCCACTGATGCTAAGCATAAAGAAAAGAAACCTAAAAAGGTTACCAATAAGATAAAACAAAACATGTTTTCTAGTGTCTAAAATGTAGCATCACAATACGGGCCTCAGGGAATTTCTCACCTACTGTCACCTCTCACTGTCCTCCACCCACACGGCCAGAGGATCCACCTGTCACAGATTCCGAGAATGATGGGTCTTTTTGTCCCCTAAGCAGTGGATGTCAAAATGGTGTTTTGTTCCTCTTTATATTTCCCAAAACTCACTGTTTTGTCTTCAGAGGCAGGGGGAACCCCTGAGGTTTGGACTCTAATCAGGCTGATGGGCAGGCTCCCTTGGGAGGCTGATCTGAAGGGGAAAGGTGTCCAAGACAGCTGGCTGTATTTTAAAGAAACCCTGTTAAAGGCACAGGAAGATAACATTCCGATGTGCAGAAAGAACAGCAAATGTGGACGGCGACCAGCGTGGCTTAGTAGGGAACTCTGCGGGGAGCTGAAACATAAAAGGGAAGCTTACAAGAAGTGGAAGCTTGGACAGATGACAAGGGAGGCGTATAAAGATATTGCTCGGGGCTGCAGGGATAAAATTAGAAAGGCCAAAGGACAATTGGAGTTGCAGCTAGCAAGAGATGTGAAGGATAACAGAAAGGGGTTCTATAAGTATATCAGCAACAAGAAAAGGATCAGAGGTGGTGTAGGTCCCTTACTGAATGGGGCAGGCATCCTCGTGGTGGATGATGCAGAAAAGGCTGAAGTACTCAATGCTTTTTTTACTTCAGTCTTCACAGGGAGGGCTAGCTCCCAGGCTACCACACGGGGTAACGTGGAATGGAGAGGAGACCGGCCCTCGGTGATGGAAAGTCAGATTAGGGAACACTTAATGAAATTGGATGTGCACAAGTCCATGGGGCCAGATGAACTGCATCCGAGGGTGCTGAGGGAGTTGGTGGAAGTGATTGCAGAGCTGCTGGCCATTATCTTTGAGAACTCATGGCGAATGGGGGAGGTCCCAGAGGATTGGAAAAAGGCAAATATAGTACCTCTCTTCAAGAAAGGAAAAAAGGAGGATCCGGGGAACTACAGACCGGTCAGCCTCACCTCAATCCCTGGGAAAATCATGGAGCAGGTCCTCAAAGAATCCATCCTGAAACACTTGGAGGAAAATAGAGTGATCAGGAACAGTCAACATGGATTCACCAAGGGCAAATCAAGCCTGACCAACCTGATTTCCTTCTATGATGAGATGACTGGATTTGTGGATGCGGGAAGAGCCGTTGACGTGGTATACCTTGACTTTAGCAAGGCTTTTGATACGGTTTCCCACAACATTCTTGTCGGCAAGTTAAGGAACTATGGGTTGGACGAGTGGACCGTAAGGTGGATCGAAAACTGGCTAGATCAACGGGTTCAGCGGTTAGGAATCAATGGCTCGATGTCTGGTTGGCAACCGGTAACGAGTGGAGTGCCCCAGGGGTCGGTCCTGGGGCCGGTTCTATTCAACATCTTCATTAATGATCTTGATGATGGAATAGACTGTGTGCTTAGTAAGTTCGTGGATGACACCAAGTTGAGGGGGAATGGTAGATACTCTGGAGGGCAGGGACAGGATCCAGGGAGACTTGGACAAATTGGAACACTGGGCCGAAAGAAACCTCATGAGTTCAACAAAGACAAGTGCAAAGTCCTGCACTTAGGATGAAAAAATCCCATGCACTGCTACAGGCTGGGGACCGATTGGCTAAGTAGCAGCGCTGTAGAAAAGGACCTGGGGGTTATGGTGGAGGGGAAGATGAATATGAGCCAACAGTGTGCCCTTGTTGCCAAAAAGGCCAATGGCATATTAGGCTGCATCAGTAGGAGTATTGCCAGCAGATCGAGGGATGTGATAATTCCCCTCTATTCGACACTGGTCAGGCCGCATCTGGAATACTGTGTCCAGTTTTGGGCTCCCCACTACAGAAAGGATGTGGACAAATTAGAAAGAGTCCAGCGGAGGGCAACAAAAATGATTAGGGGGCTGGGGCACATGACTTATGAAGAGAGACTGAAGGAACTAGGCTTATTTAGTCTATAGAAGAGAAGACTGAGGGGAGATTTGATAGCAACCTTCAACTACTTGAAGGGGTGCTCCAAAGAAGAGGGAGCTAGGCTGTTCTCGATGGTAACAGAGGACAGAACAAGGAGCAATGGTTTCAAATTACAGCTGGGGAGGTCAAGGTTGTGTATTAGGAAAAACTTTCTCACTAGGAGGGTGGTGAAGCATTGGAATGGGTTACCTAGGGAGGTGGTAGAATCTCCGTCTTTGGAGATTTTTAAGGCCCGGTTAGACAAAACCCTGGCTGGGGTGATTTAGTGGGAGTGGTCCTGCTTTTTAGCAGGGGGTTGGATGACCTCGTAAGGTCCCTTCCATCCCTATTATTCTATGATTCTATTCGTTTTCCAGCAAGCTGGGGCCCTCTTTCTGCTGGTTTGATCGCTCTGTTTTCCTTGGATGCAAAGGTACATTCACAGCCTGTTGCTTGTAATCAAGTGTGCTGTTTCCTCCTTTCTTATTAGCATGCTCATTCTGTTTGCCACATCTGCATATGTATTATCCATTGCATCTGACTTATGAAGCTTGACTCTGGCAGATGGGTCAATATATGTTTCTTTGTATAGGACAAACCTGTTTATCAGCTCTCCTCGAAATGCTTGGTCTAAGCGTTTCTAGTAACTTATGTCCAGCACCCCTGTGGAACTTTCTACATGCTAAATGCCTTTGTATCACAAGGGTGTTAATGATCAGAATGTCACAAGTTCTCATATGATACGTTACAAGATATACTTTTATAGCATGACAATATCAAATAATGGGTTTAGTCAATTGTTTATTCTTTGAGGTTCAGACCCCTGCGATGCCTGGACCCTGATTGTCATAGTTATAAGTAAAAGAGAGTTGAAACCAGTAAAACTTCAGGGCACTTCACAGATGGAGTGTTAAAAATGGATATCTTGTAATAAGCACATTCTGTTTTAACTGGTTGGACTGTCTATTTAAAAGGCCAAGGATAAGTAGTGCTCTATTCAAGCCAACCTTCTAAAACGCTGCCTACCTACACATTTGGAAGAGAGGTTATTTTTTTGTGGGCAAGAAAAGCCATAACTACCATTTGTATGATCATTTCTATAATTCCAAAGGGGTAGCCATGTTAGTCTAATCCAGCCAAACAAACAGTCTGGTGGCACTTTTAAAGACTAACCAATTCATTTATCTATAATTTATTTATTTATCTATAATGTGGATTAATAGATGTTATTGTTGGACTGCTAACATTTTGTGGTGGTTTACATAGCTAGCTTGTGCCATCCCCTTGTACTTTAGTCTCACTTCCTCTTCCCGTAAAGACAAATCTACACTACAGAGCCATACATGGTATAGGTATGCTGTCAGAGCCCATTAGGGTTTGTCTTCCCAGCCCAGGATCACAGATTTGTATTGTCTGGGCTTGCACTAACATGCAAAAAATAGCTGTGTAGTCATTACTTTGACATAGTGGTTTGGGATCTCTAGCTTGAGAAGCCTTAGCTGTAATGTCTACACAATTATCTTTAGTGTCAGACCCACTAGCTCACGTCTGTAGACCTGAAATGTGAGGCTTGCAGGGCAGACCCGTTGTGTAACTGGAGTGTAAGCCATGAGAAGGAGTTCTGCCAGCAAGCTACATCACCCCCGTGAGTAACATTAGCTACACTGAGTGAAACACTCTTCTGGTGGCTAATTGTGTCTATACTGCATGTTTTACTGACATAACTATGTTGAATGGAAGTAATTTTTTTTCACTCTCCTAGTCAACATAGCTATGAAAGCAAAACTCTGTAGTCTAGACGTGGCCTGAGCAGTTGAGGTATAAGACAGGGGTCAAAGAGGCAATCTCTCCTGCTGGATGTTTCTCTTGTTAGTTTACCCTCTTGAAATGGCATTTTTTGCCTTAGTTAAGCAGAAATCAGCTCATTCACATTAAACTCCCGTCCAGTTTTGGATGATAAGGGTTAAATTTTCCAGGGTCGACTCTAAGTTTATTCCCTTAACATTTTGCAAGAAAGATGGCACCTATGCAATGATTTATCCAGAACCAAGGGAGATTACAAGATCAGTATATTCCCAAGAAATAGAGCCAACTGACTACAGCATGACAGGGAGTGTTGTCAATCATGTAGATATTTGTGGTCACCTCTTTGTAAACAATTTCTTCTCTCATTTCTGTTATTCCAGATGGCTGTGAAGTACCATTTATGATGGACACCTAAAGGTTAAAAAACATAAGAGAAGTAAGTCTGAGCACAGATCTGCTATAAGTCCCTACACTGTGTTCAGTGACATTAAAGCAAAATACACTAATTAGTGCCCACTTTGTGAAATCCAAATAGCTCACTAGTAGAAAAGCTTGTCTGATCTGTTTTCCTGGTCGTTGAAAATGAACACTGAAATGAGAAGAATACTCATATGAAGTGAACTTTAACAATCTTTGGGTGATCATTAAAAATTGACTCCAACCAGTAAAATTTCTTTAGTTCTCAACATTAGTTCTGGTGGCGCTGCTGAAAATTTCTGGTATTGTGAGCAGTGACAAGCAATAAACAAAGAGTTCAGGCTGCTATAGTTTCATCCAAGCAGCTCTACCTTTTTGCACTTTGTCTGGCTTTCAAAAATGTAACCTTCAATATGCAATTGTTCCACCTAGGATAGAAAGAGAAATAAGGAGATTTTTATAGAACAGTGTAATTTTTTTTACTTTGAAATTGCATTTGACTTTCCTGAAGGTATTATTGCCAATGAAAGGTGAAGCTCAATGAATTCAGAGTTTGGGCTGAGTTTGTACAAGCATGCAGAAGTTTGGAATTTTAACCCCACCTTAACCAAACTATCCCGATCTCCTGAAGGTGAAAAATTAGACTGCAAATCATGACAATAAGCTTTCTCGTGACTTTTCTGAGTCTCCTTCATTCACGTCAGGCTAGAAATACTATGTTAACTGTCTTTCTAACCATATTTTGGCTGTAATGGGTGAAAATGAAAAAAATTAGAGGTATCTGACCGTTTTGAGTTCTATATAAGGTTCATTTTATTTTCAGCATACTATTTTATTAAAATTTGAATAAGATGCTTTCCTTAATATTTCTTTCAAGTATGTAATCAGTAAGCATTTCACAGCAATGTTCAAAGCCTTTATCTTGCAAACTTTTGCACCTTACATAGCAGTGAGCACAAGGTGTTTGAGATTAAGCATTTATATGTGAAAGATTAAGGATTAGGCATAATCCTCCATGATGATCAGGAATTCTTTCAAGCCTTCTCTTTTACTGCCGAAATCATAGGATAAAAAGAAGACAGGTTGTGAATGTAGAATGTGTCTCTGAGGAGGCTTAAGTGAACAGGCAAATGATGCATTTAGCTATATACTCCATTCTTTGGCCTTACATCTCTGAGTGAACAGAGAGAACTTTAGCAGTCTTGCTCATTAAGGAACTGATTCTAAATCTATTGAAGTTGATGCAAAGACTCCCATTGGTTTTCATGGATTTTGGGAGCGTTCCTCTTCCAGGACTGGGTACCCCTACAGTCCTTCTTTTGCTCATCATTTGTTTTAAAGGTCCCAGCACTTTCACTGTACAGAACCAGGCCCCTTTAATTTCTGGAAGCAGCCAAAGTTCCTTGTGTGGTATTGGAAAAATCTTTCTTTTGAACCTATTGATTCTTAAAGATGGCTATGCTTTAAAGATGACGTCAGTAATCACATGTTATGTAAAAAACACAGCGTCAGAGGGTGGCTTTATGGAAAATATTCTCTTAAAAGGCCTTTAATTCCACTACAAAGTGCTAAAATGTGCTTATAGGTATTTTTGTTGCATAATATATAAGCATGTTCTAGCACAGCAGCAGAATGTAAGCCTTTGTGAAATCATGCTATTGTTTGATGGTTTCTTAAAGCTGCATAGAGCTTAAAGAATCCATGCAGCACTCCAGAGGCTTGGGGGGAATTCACAATTTTAAACAAAATCCTGTGTTTTGTGGTTTTTTTCAAAATTCAAATCTAGAAACATTTCAAATGACTTTATTGCTGGCCAAAAGTTGTCCAATGAATTTTAATTTTTCCATTTAAAAAAGTAACAATGCATTAATTCAGACATTTTCAAACAGTGATACTATGAGTTTGGCTAAAGAGCTGGAATTCAAGAGCTAGATCTATATTAAATTCATATAGGGGTTGTGGTATGGATGACATAAGTCTGAATCTTGGCCGCAGTTCAGGTTTGATAACTTTGAAAACACACAAAGCTATTCTTATAAGAGTTTAATGCAAAATGCATCTTATATTTGGAGTAGCAAAAGTGGTGTCAATTCAACTGTTTCATAAAATTTCTACCATCTTGGGGGTGAACTTGGATGCATCCAAGTTAGAACTGGAAAGTAACACTTTCTACTTCTGGATTTGAAATGGAACCAAAACTGTAATGGCATGTTTGGCTACAAGCATTTGAATCTGAGATTCTAAGGGTGCGTTTACACTGGTGCCTTAGGTTGACTTAAGGAAGGTTAAGTCGACCTACAGAACTCTGTGTCCACACTGGACTTTTATTAAGTCGACTTAAGCGCTTCCTTAAATCAACTTAATAACAGCTTAATTCAATTTAATAATACCACCTCTGAAGGTCGACTTAAGGCTTAAGTCGACCTTATTACGTCAACTTAAGCTGACTTAAAGCCAGTGTGGATGGCTATGTCTACACTACAGGCTCTGTTAAGTCCACTTAACAAGGTCGACTTAAGTCATTTTACAGTGTAGATGCTCTGTTAAGTTGACTTAACAAGGTTGACTTAAAGTTGACCTTGTTAAGTCGACTTAACAGAGTCGACTTAACAAGTGTAGACATAGCCTAAGAGCTTGATATGCGAGGTTCTGTGTGTTGCTGTCTCTGCACAAAGTATTTGTTTTATATTTTGCACATTATTTTGTTTAAAGCAGTGATACAATTACTCTGAAATACCGGACTGGGGTAATTTTATCACAATTAAAGATTCAATATGCAGATACATTTTAAATGGTCTTCCTTATTTCTGTTACTTTCATTTGTAATATAATGTGATTTAATTGAAGAAACTGGACTAAGACTACTTTCAGAGGTAGCAGTTTTCCAGTGCAATTGGATATACTTTTGATTTATTAAAAAAATTGTTTTTTACAATTTATGGGGAGTAGCCATGTTAGTCTGTGTACAGCAAAAAAAAAAAAAAAAAAAAAGAGAGAGTCCCGTGGCACCTTATAGACTAACAGATTTCTTCAGGCATAAGCTTTCATGGGCCATAACCCACTTCATCAGCCCACGAAAGCTTATGCCCAAAGAAATCTGTTAGTCTATAAGGTGCCAAAGGACTCTCATTGTTTTTACAATTTCAATAATATTCTTTCTACCTTATTTGGCACATGATCAAAAGGGCCTGATTCAAGTTTGGTTTGAATTTGGAGCAAAGATTCAGGTTAATTCCAATTTTATACTGCCAGGTTCACTTGCACAGGTTCTATCATGCCCTATTGTTCCACCCACCTGATCATTCCTTGGTCCATGTATTTCAGGCTGGAGATCCCTGCACTTCTGAATGAATGCTTTGAGAATTGCAGCATGCTACCAGTTATCTGATTGGAAAGGCTCTGTGGGGAAAATCAGCATCAGCTAATAAAACAGAGATAATCCACATGGTCAGATGTGACTTCCTCATTTCCTAAAAACATAAAGCTCCCATTAGTTCCAATAACTGTATTTACACACACATGTACAATACACAATTTTTTGCTCAAAGATACACACATTTAGAGAAGAAGTGATTACCCCTTAGTGTTCATTTAGGGTCCGATACTGCTTTCAGAAAGAGATATTGATTTCCATGGCTCAGGATCAGCTTTTTGGAGAATCAATGTCTGGTCCATCTTCAGCAGCAACTAACCAGATATTAATTCATGGTTTGTACTGGAAAGACAGATACCTTATTTGATCACAAGTGGAACAGCAGAGAGGCTCCATAAAGGCCACACTACTGAATTTACTTTATATTCTTACTGAGTACAGAATGACAAGTAGTATACCATGTTATATGTATCTTGCATCTTCAATTCCTAAACAGAGCTGGAAGAAATCTGCCAGCCACCTTTTCTTTTTTTTACCCCAAAATACAGAATGAGGTAAATTAAAACATCTCACAAATGTGTGGTGAACTCACCAAATAGTTTTGATTTAATAAAAAGATTGAAAATAATAAACATTTTAACATTTTAAGCTGAAGTTTTTCAAAATTTACTTAACTTTTAAAAATAAAATTGAAAGCCTAAAAATAAATATTTAATTTTTTCTCAGTACAGCCAGTAAACTGAAAAATCAGTTAATCACATTGCTCTGGCTTTGAACTGGATACATTATCAACTGCTTGTGTGCATCCTGATGAGATACGGATGTTTGGACAGTGCTAATCCTTAAATCTGTTATTTAATAACTAGTTTTATGTCACAGGAATCTAATGTTTTAAAGATGTTCTCAAGCAAAAGGGAAATTGTTTTTTGTATCCCAGGTACTCTGAGTCTCTTTGCTGTACGTCACACACCACTGTGCACTGCTGGGCATTCAACTACTTCGGACAAAAGGTCAGGTCTCATGACTTGCAAAAAAAAAAAAAATGGAAATTTACCAATGTTCTCACACAAAAATGTTTTCCAATCATTAAAAAGTGTGCAAGTAATGAAAGGGGGTAAAGTGGGGAAGAGATTATAAGAAAAGACTGAATGAATTAATTGTAGGTCACTTCATTACATATTCACAAAAAAATGTTCCTTAATGTGTCTGAATTGGGGTCAAATTCTGCCCTCAGATATTTGGGGAGTTGCTCTCAGTGACTTCCACAGCAGCCCAGGATGCATATCAAAGGGCAGAATTTATTATTGCAGTTTCCTAGTACTGACTGCTATACTCACGATTATGTTAAGGCTTCAGTTACAATTTTTTTTCACATGAATATATCTTTATGAATAATTCTCTAGACCTGAAGTTAATTTTATTTGATCCTTTGAAGAAAATCTCTTCAGCTGTTACCACGTTATTAGAAAAAGAAAGAAAGAATTCTCTTTTTTTGGTATTTTAAGGGTTTTTTCCCCTCATCACTAATTCACCACTAAATTCCTGCAAGCAGTATGTTAGTAGACCATACAGAGAAACAAGCTCTTTGCTGAAGAATTGTATCATTAAAACAAAACAAAAACATTTCTGGGTGTGCACATTTGGCATCTTTTAAGATTTTTAAAGTTTAATGAAGCGCATCTACTTTTTCACATCATAATACAAGATTTTCTTTCCTATCATCAGATCCCTTACAGCTGCTTGGAAATTATACACAACAAACTATATTAAAAGAAGGTTAGTCTCATTGATACCATCATGTATAAGCACAAGGGCCCAGATTTAAGGTTGCACAGGAAACCTTAATTCTGGCATTTCCTAACATTTGAGTGCCAGACTTCACTATTTTTAAAGTGTTGTTTCAACATAGTTTTGTGCATGTGTGACATATAATATAAAGGGAGTTGAGATTTGTTGTGGAAACTTTTTTCCAACAGATTGAATTTCTCCAGTTGAATCTGGAAGGGGAAAGAGGGAAAACAGGAGCTAAAATAAAGTTTGCCATCTCACAATTTAGCTTGGATTCCCTGAATGTGGTTTGCAGTACTTCCCAGTATTACATATGAGCTTGTGTACAATACTATATATGAACTTGCTAGGCTGGATATTTGGCAATATTAAACAAGTTTCATGTTGCAGACTTTTACAGACAAAATAATAACTAAAAAAATCCTACACTGAAAAAACAACCAAAATTCCAAGGAAATGTGATATTTTCTGGTGCTACAAAATATCCAAGATAGCATCATGGGAGAATCTCTGATCAGCGTAGTATCAAAAAAGTCCAAGAGAGAGAGAGAGATCACAATGCCAGAGGATGGAACACAGCAGACTACTTCACTCCGAAATAAAAAAACTTCATATGCAGGGCAAATAGTTTTTCACTTAGTAATGAGGTAAACATCCTTATTCTTCTGAAAAGTAAGCTAAATATCTGATAACACATCAACACGTATCAGAATATGCTCTTCTTTTAATAGTGTGTAAGGCTCCCAAGATGTATTGCACAGATAAGTGTGTTTCAAGTGGATGAGGTGAGGTCTCTCCTGCAGCTATGTTCCAGAGGGGTAGCCATGTTAGTCTAGTTCAGCAAAACAAACAAGGAGTCTGGTGGCACTTTTAAAAACTAACCAATTTATTTATCCCATGAGCTTTTGTGGGAGAAAGTCCCACTTCATCAGATGCTTTTTCTCCCATGAAAGCTCATGCGATAAATAAATTTGTTAGTCTTTAAGAGTACTTCTACACAGGAGCCTTAGTTTGACTTAAGGAGGGTTAAGTCGAGCTAAAGAACCCTGCATTCACATTGGACGCTTATTAAGTTGACTTAAGCGCTTCCTTAAGTTGACTTAATAAGACCACCTCTTATGGTCGACTTAACGCTTAAGTTGACCTTATTACGTCGACTAAAGCCAGTGTAGATGGGGAATAGCCCTTAAATTGACCTAAATGGCCTCCAATGTTAATCTGCTAATTAATTAATTTACTAATTAAATTACATTATTAATCAATCAATTAATTAGCTAATAAATTTATTATTACTTTACTAGGGCTCGGGCTGGAGAGAAGAAAAGGAGCTGCAGCCATCGGGCTGGGAAAAGCCGTGGCTGGGGAGATTAGGCTGGGGAGATCAGGCTGGGGAGAAGAGGAGAGCTGTGGCTGGGGAGATTGGGTTAGGGGGAAGGGGAGAGCCGTGGCTGAAGAGATCGGGTTGTGGAGAGCCGCAGCTAGGGAGATCGGGCTGGGGAGAAGGGGAAAGCTGCGGTCAGAGAGATTGGGCTGGGGAGAGCCATGGCTGGGGAGAAGGGGAAAGTCGCAGCCGGGTAGATCGGGCTGGGGAGAAGGGGAGAGACTAGCCACGGCTCTCCCCTTCTCCCCAGCCCTATCCCCTATCCCCAGCTCTCCCCTTCTCCCAAGCCCGATCGCTCCAGCTGTGGCTTTCCCCCGACCGATGGCCGCAGCTCTTTTTGTTTTTCCTCCCCAGCCTGACCCATAATAAATTAATAAAACTACAATATTTCATTTTAACATTTTTATTAAAGTTCAAATGAAAAGACAACATTTATACATTTCTTTTGACTTAAGGTACTTAGGCTTGCTGATGCTTCCAGAGCCAAGATACTGTTGCTCATGAGGTACCATGCCTCACAAATTGCCACTCAACAAGTAGGATATCTTGCTCAGCTGCATCATCAGCTTAGCAGGAACATTGGCCCCTCCCAGAGTTCCTGGCCACACCTCTGTTTGACCTAGCACTTGCCAGTGTGGACACAGGCAGTTGACTGGAGTTTTCAGTGTGGATGCTCTAAGTAGGTTTAACAAAGTCAATTTTAAGTTGACTTAAAGTCGATCTTGTTAAGTCGACTTAACAGAGCCCCTGGGGACAACAGAGCTGTGGCTCCCTGGCAGAAGGGAGACACAGGTCACTTCTTGCCGGGGAGCCATGCCTCCCTTTTCCCCAGGAGCTGTGGCTCCCTTTTCGGCAGAGAGCCGTGGCTCCCTTCTTGACAGGGATGGGGAGCCGGGGCTCCCTGGAGAGAGGAGAGTGGAGCTCCTCCCAGACAAGGGAGTTGCGGCTCCCTGGCAGAAGGGAGCCCCGGCTCCTTTGTCCCCGGGGGGATCCCCTTGTTCCCAGGGGAGCTGCAGCTCCCTTCTGCTGGAGAGAAGCAGCTCCCTGGGGAGAAGGGCTCCCTTCTCCCTGAAGGGAGCTAGCTCCCCCTAGCTGGGGCTTCCTTCTCCCCAGCCCTTAGGTCGACCTAGGGTGTCCACACTGGCTTAAGTCTACTTAGAGGAGGTGTTATTAAGTTGACATAAGCTTTTCTTAAAGTCGACTTAAGGAAATGCTTAAGTTGACTTAATAAAAGCCCAGTGTGGACGCGGCTGTGTTTAGGTCGACTTAAGCCTCCTTAAGTCGACCTAACTTGCAAGTGTAGACGCACCCAAAGAGCTGAATTCACTGGAAAGCTGACTGAGGTCCAGCAGGCAGTTTCAGCAGATAGTATTGGTGACCAGCAGGTAGTGCCAGCAGACTGTGTGAGCAACTAGCAGGCGAAGCCAGCAGACGGTGTAAGTGACCAGCAGGCAGAGGCGAGGCAGTGGGTGGTGCCAGCAGATGGTGTGAGTGGCTAGTGGGTGGTGTGAACGGACCCATCGGCAGCAGAAGATAATTGGAGGGAAGAGCTGAGCCCTCCCCCTTCTTAAAGGTGGACAGTAAAACTATGATTGTCAGTACAGGGGTTACGGAAGAAGTGAAGGACACACTCTATGTATACTGAGAGGTGGAATGAGTTCTGTCAATTGAGTTTTGTGGGAATCCTGCTTTGCACTGTATCCCAATCAGTGCTGCTTTTGATATTGTGTCTATGTAGTCTCTATTAAAAGTTTTATGTGCTACACTCAGACTCATGCTTGCGAGAGGGGAAGTGTTGCCCAACTAGGGCATCTAGGGAATGGTGTGTAATTTCCCAGAAGACTGGGTGGGGGCTTGAGCCGATTGGTGGTGTAACATTGTTTGGGAACCCCCAGATATAGAACCTGGCCCTTTGCTGCTGCCGTCTTGGCCTGGCAGAAGGTTACAGAAGTTTATGCCAACATACATACTACATCAAGTGTATGGGCTGAGTGTGACACGGCATCTATTCTGAATTATAATATAGCTTTTATTCAGAGTGTACTGTGTACAAATGTGATTGCTGCTTGTCTTCCAGTAATTTCATATACACCTTACATCCCACAAAGAGTCTAATTTGAATTGACATAAGCCTGTGTCTCACTTTACCCAAGTTAGAATCCTCGCTGACTGCAGTGGAACCATTCACATGCTTTTTGTGCTTAAAATGCCTTGCTGAATCAGGGCCAAAATATGGCTATCGAAGCATGAGCTGTCCCATTTAATTTATGAGAAAAGGTCACTTCACCTGCAATAGCAAATGGGGGTAATTAAAAATAGCAAGTGAAAAGAGACAGCAAGCCCTTTGTCTTTTCTACTATACTTATTCTGTTTCTACCATCTGTGTAAGAGCTGAGCTCCTAATTAAAAATAATCACTTAATACCATTTCCCCTTTTCTTCCAGTGCTTGTAACATATTAAATCAGCTGTGTGTATGGAGGACCTCCTCTCCTGTTTCTTCATTTCGACTGAAAGATCCTGGAGACGCTACAGTTTTAATGGTTCCAGACTTTGTTTTCATCTTATTTCTCACATAATGGCAGGATTAGGCTTCTTGTTTAACAACACACCCCTAAATCAGGAGACTGTTTTTCCCAAGTTACCAAAGAACCCTCCAGTTATTTCTGGCTTTCCATGTCTTCCTCCCCACACCCTCAAAGCCCATTGTTACAGTCAGGTATTGATTGGAGAGTTGCCCTCAGAAGAGGATCCCTTTCATGTAGAGAGCTGGTACTGTTCCCGCATCTACTTCAGAAAGGGTCCTTTGATCTCCTGGTAGCTCTCTGTTCTGTTCGGAGCACAAAGCTTTGATCAGCAGGAGCATTGGAGTTCAGATCAAAGTTCTCTTTGGTGCCACCAACAGCTGTTCTGCCACTTAAACTCAATCACTTCCCCCATTGAGGGGAGGGGGGAAAAGGAATAAGACCAAACCCTTCCCTCTCTTAATCTTATCTACAGGGAGATGCAGAAAGCGAAACCTTCCATCCTGTTCTAAGGGCCGAAAAGAAGGTTGGAAGAGACTGAGGAGAAAGAAGAGTCTTCTGCACACAGATGGCTTTTTGCTCTATTTTTGTCTTTCATTACAAAAGGGAATTATAGACCTGGGCCTGTAAGGATGCAGAGAACTGTAGACCAGTTAGCTTAACTTGGATAACTGGAAAGATACTGACACAAATTAATCAATCAATCAACTTGTAGCGCCTAGAGGATAATGGAGCAATAAATTAAATAAAAATAAATAAATAAATAAACTGGTAAGCACCTAGAGGAAAATAGAGTATTGAACTTTTCTAGGCCAAATCATGCCAAACCAACCTTATTTCCTTAATTGTCAGAGTTATTGGCCTAGTAGGTTGAGGGCGGGGGAAGAATATGTATATATCTATCTTAATTTTTAATAAGGCTCTTGATGCAGTCCTATGCGGCATTCTTATAAGCAAACTAGGGCAACTAGAAAGTGGGTGCAAAACTGGTGTAAAGACCATACTCAAAGAGTAGTAATCAGTGATTTCCTGTCAAACCAGTAGGATATATCTAATGGGATGCCACAGAAATCTGTTGTGGGTTCGGTACTAGTCAACGTTTTAATTAATGACTTGAATAATGGAGTTAAGAGTATTTTTTGAAAGATTGCAGATTACCTCAAGATGAGTGGGGTTGCAGGCACTTTAGAAGACAGGATAAGAATATAAAACCACCTTCACAAATTGGAGAATTGATCTGAAATTGACAAGATGAAATTCTGTAAAGACAAATGCAACATATTATAGCTGGGAAGGAAAAATCAAATGCACAACTACAAAATGGGGAATAATTGTCTGGATTATAATGGATCACAAATTGAATAAGAGTCCACAAGGTGACTGCAGTTGTGAAAAAGTCCAATGTAATTCTGGGGTGTATTAACAGAAGTTCTATAGGTAAGACAGAGGCACTAATTGTCCCACTCTATTCAACATAGTGAAGCCTCAGCTGGAGTATTATGTACCTTTCTGGGCATTACACTTTAGGAAAGATGTGGGCAAACTGGAGAAAATCCAGCAGATATCAACTAAAATTATCAACAGTTTAGCAAACCTGACCTGTGAGGAAAGATTAACAAAATAGACAGGTTTAGTCTGAAGAAAAGAAGGCTGAGCGGGGATAAGATAAGTCTTCAAATACGTTAAGGGCCTTTGAGAGGGTGGTGATCAATAGTTCTCTAGCTCCACTGCAATTAGCGCAAGGACAGCAAGGGAGATTTATAGCTAGAAAGTTTTTCCTAATATCTAGCCTGAAAATAGTTAAGCTCCGAAAGAGGCTTCCAAGGGAGGTTGTGGAATCCCTGTCATTGGAGGTTTTTAAGTCCTAATTGGCCAATCATCTGCCAGAGATGGTATAGGTATACCTTGGTCTTTCCTCTGCACATGGACTGAACTAGTTGACCTCTTGAGTTTCCTTCCATTCTCACATTTCTATGATACTGTCATTGGAAATGTATGCCAGTCTGGTCTCCCCAGAATGAGTGGATCCACATAGTCACAGGGCCACTGACCTTGTTACCAGCTCCACCTACTTTCAACACTGACAGAACTCCTGAACCCTTTGTACAGGCTCCTGCCATCCTACTTCTCTCCTGGTTCAGAGGCTTCATACTGGTGTCACTGTATTATCAACTTTCCACATCTACAGGTGATGGGATTTGACTCTTAGGGACTTAAATGACTTTGAGGATTTGGCTCTAACATCTATTAATGGAAGTTAGGAGCCAAAATGCTTTTTTGGACCTGGACCTTAGTGCTAATGTGTGGTTGGTTTCACTCTCACTCAAACATAGGCGAAATGATCAGACATCTGCCTATGCTGCCAGAATCAGGTTTTGCAAATATATCTCTTGGTGGGATGCTAATGCAGACCCATAGACTCATAGACTTTGAGGTCAGAAGGGACCAGTATGATCACTGGAAATTGTCACCAGGTTCACCAAAAAATACATAAACTTTAGCAAATGTGATTTGAGTATTTTCTTTCCAGTCTTCACCAAGTGAAATGGCCCTCAGCGTTGTAGTATTTAAGTATGATTATTGCTAACAGAATCTCAAATCAGTTCCAGATTTAGTTATAAAAGTTTTTTGTGATTTTTTTTTTTTTTTTTTTTTTGCAGAGAAGAGAACCTTCTCCCCTGGATGTGACAGGATTATTAATGGAGACTCTTGTCTTGTTTTCAAGCTTTAGTACATCTCAGGTTTCACTTGAAGATGTCTTATTAAGATATTTCTTTTTAGACTATTATAGACTATTCCATTTGATTAAAAAAAATCATGCCTCAAAAATTGCCTGTATTTTGCGGGATGTTAATGAATTAATACATGACATTCACGTAACAGACATAAATGTTTTCCAAAAGTAGTTTGTGCAGTCACAGTTTTTCAATAATCAAGAGCTCATCCAGCTGTCATCATTTGAGCATATTTCCATTGCCATGGGAAAAGACAAATATTTTGACAACATCTACAAGGTACCAGCACCTTTTGTATCACAATATATAATAGACTCTTGGGAGGAAATATCACCAAGAAAGAATTCTCAGCCTTTTAAATTATTTCTTTATATGAATCCTTTACATGATAATATTCAGTACTTCATTGTGACTGGGTAATGTTTATTCATCATTGCTGAGACTCTAAATTTTACCCTGGGAAGTATAAAAAGAAAAGCTTTCTCAAGACATCTGAAAAGAAACCTTCACACACAGACCTGGGAATTTTCAAAAGACATGCTAATCAGATCAATTAACGTATATTTATATGGCTTTTCCAACTTTACTCATACGTATTGATTACTGGTCAGTTGCTTTGTTCAAAGTGCAAAGAAGGAAAGGAGGTTTATAGAAAATAATAGACTGGTAGCACATTTTGTAAAATACCCATCAAGAGCTTTATTGATGACTTTATGTTGCTTTAACTCTCTGAATATGATCGCTCACTCAAAAAAAGGACAGTTGATATGAATAATGATTGATTTAGAAAGATTAATGAAAACTGCAACTAATTTTCACAGTGTACATAGATTTTTTCAAATGAAAGGAATTTGAATACTGGTTTAAATTAGAGAAAAGTAACTAACAATGACATAGTAGGGTTCCACATTTAATCATCCTCAATTATTTCCATATCTAATCTTCCCCCACTTAGAAGTCTAAAGAGGATTTGTCTAACTGTTGGGACTGCAAGCTCTGATCTGAAAATCAACCGGAATTCTTGCTGCCTCTTGTATTCGTCATCACCATTGAGAAAGTTCGGCAATGAGAATTTAGCTGAGAGGTTTGTTGTGTATTCATGAAGCAGAATCACCAGTTGACAAATGTGTTATTCTGTCATGCCTAATGCAGCAAAGACTTGTTTTATTAGTAATCAAGCTGATAAGCAATCTTGCAGGGAGGTAGCACGAGCATGTGCAAACTTAAATGAACACTGCAGTCAATTCTACTATCCTTGGGTGCGTCTACGCTTGCAAGTTAGGTCGACTTAAGGATGCTTAAGTCGACCTAAAGAAAGCCACGTCCACACCAGGCTTTCATTGAGTCGACTTAAGGACTTCTTTAAGTGAATTTAATAACTACTGGTCTTTAGGTCGACTTAACCACTAAGTCGATTTGTTAAATCGACCTAAAACCGGTGTGACCACCCTAGATCAACTTAATTCCATAAGTTGACCTAGGACTGGGGACAAGGGAGTCGCGGCTCCCTGGGAGAAGGCAGCTGTGTGGGGCTCCCCAGCCAGGGCTCCAGTGGCAAGGGAATCCACCGCTGCCCCGGCTGGGGATTCTCCTGCCGCTGGAGCCCCAGCTGGGGCGGTGGGGGATTCCCTCACTTCTGTAGCCCTGGCTGGGGAATGCCAAGTGCTTCCCTTCTCCCTGTGAGCTGCACGTGGCTGCCTTGTCCCAGGGGAAGCCACAGCTCCCTGCTTGCCGGGGAGCTGGGCTCCCCTTGTCCCCAGTAGGCTCCCCTAGCCCAGGGAGCCACGGCTCTAGCCAGTCGACTTGAGTCTAGTGTAAACTTCTAAGTTGACTTAACAAGGTGGACTCTAAGTCAGCTTAAGAGTCTAGTATAGACCTTCTTAAGTCGACTTAACAGAGTCGACTTAGTGTTTCAAGTGTAGACATAGCCCTTATGCTTACAATGATACTCACATTTAAAAATTTAACATAAATTCTCAGCCTTGGACGCCTGGCAATTTATTCTTAACTTTGACCTAAATTCTGCTCTAAGGGGACACAGCATCTACATTGACACTGTGCTACCTTAGCTCTGCCGACAAAAACCCCATGCCTCTCGTTTAGGTGATTTTATTTCGTTGGCAAAACCGGGGAGCTTTATCAACAAAGAGGTGAGTATAGTGTATATACCAGGACTGTTTTGTCGACAAAAGCTGACTTCTGTGGGCGAAACTTCCTAGTGTGTAGAAGACCTTAGGTAGGCACTGTTACTGTTATTCTTCCAGGTACCTCCTTAGGCATGCATAGACTACCGTGATAACAGCTGAAAGTTCTTCTACCATCACAACACATGAGAGTGCCATATTTTTTTGATGCTACTAGATGTAAATGGTTTTATTTAATTATTACACTCTGAAAAAGTTTCCCCTGGGAAATAAAATCACAGTATTTTCTAAATGTGTTTGAAAGAGTTAGAACATATATCAAACCTTGTTTGAAATGGCTGTACAAGTCTCATGGATTTCTCTTATGCTTTGTTTTCCCTGTATCATTAACAGGGAGTTACCACACACAAATAATGGTGCACAGCTGCTTACTGACCTTGCTCAAGACTGAAGAGGCACTAAAAAGCCAAACCTTTATATACCTCTGAAATGTCAAGATCTGTTTGCATGCTAGTGAAATGCTGGTAACTGTTCACTTAAATGATGAAGATGGAAAGGACTGAGGAATGATGACCAAAATTATATTTTTCAATTAGAAGAAGGTGATTCTTATAGAGTGCAAAATCCACAGGCACTTTGATATGAGCATTAGCCAACTGCCTTGCTGTCTATAGTCGAGAAAAATTAGTTCCACACCACCAAGTGTCTCTAGATTGTAGCTCAGCTAAATGCTAGATGAGTACCTGTCTCGGTTTCTTCTGTGGTCCCTGTTGTTGTGCTTATGTATTGTATAAAGGACTCCTGAGCCTATGACATCTTGTGCATATTTTTAAAAAATGCTTGTTTCTTTCAGTACACGATGGATGGTATGTAATATAACATTATCCCATGCAATGTGATGCAACACTGCATAAAGCTATTACATTTGCCCGTGAGCATCATGGAGCATAAAAATTGGTTTTAAATAGCACTCTTTACATAGCCCTTATACCAGAGGGATGTGCAGAAATTTAAATTTGACAACTTTCTGTCTCCCTCCAACAAACACACACTCAGCAGGAACTCGTTCTCTCCTCTCTCCCTGGGCTGGAGGAGTTCTGTGTCCTGAGGTTTATTGTGGGGGGCCAAGCCCCTGTCCCCGCTTTGTGCACACCTTTGCTCCATACTCAGAATATTTACTTTTCAAACCAAAGTGTTGGGCTGGATGGAGGCAGTCACAGTGGTCATTTTGCACACAGAAATATTTTATGTTAATATTTGCTCTTATGGAAACACCAATGTCTTTGATGTTTTCTTGTTTAGTGTGTGATAGGTGTAAGTCAATAACAGTATCTGTGACACGTCAGTGAAAATAAAGGCACACTTTCATCCCAATATCAATCAAAACATTGGCAATTTCATGTGGTTCATAGTTAATGGTTACAAGTGAAATCTTGACCCCTAACTGAAACTAACATATCTGAAAGGATTAGAAATGTCTATTGGAGTCATCTTATCTTTTCCTTTCCCTCATTTTATAGCACTTAACTTGCAGTTTCAGGGTTTTTTAAAAAAATATGATATAGGTGGTAGTAAGGCAATGTGTGAAGCTCCAGGGCGATATTCTCCCCTAAATTGTGCCAATGCAACTATTGTAGGGATATCAGTCAGCACAGGCTCTAGCCCTGAGTTGTCACTTACTGCTGGAAGCAGAAAGTTATTTTTAAGACACCATGAGTAAGGAACAAATTGTCTGAGTGTATAATTAGTTCCTGGTTAACATGAGGAACAATGCTGAGTAAAGACATTGCCCAGAATTCAGATGCCAGTGCAGTCAGATCTCTTGAGTGAAGGGCTGATATAATACAGTGAAGGACAACAACAGTTTACAGCTGTGCATTGCAACTAGTTTTGGACCTGTTAGGAATAAATCTCTGGTTCCTGGCTAGGTCTTTTGCTTTGGTGTTATGATCAGGAACAATAAGGCATTAACATTTATGACAACATGTTGCTCCACTTTTTGTTTGTTCCATGGCCCTCAGAGAAACAAACAATGACACAGTCCCTGCCTTGAAGAGTTTATAATCTATATTCAACCATGACACAACAAATGAGTCATATACAGGAGCGTTAGAAGGAGAAAGGTAGAAGGAGGGTTATAATGAGATCGAACAGTTACTCAGTGGCAGTGAGGAGATGGGGTGTACAAGCCCTGTAGTAGGGAACATGGGTTCAGGAGTAGCTCTGGTTACAAGAAGCTCCACCCAGCCATGCCTGAAGAGTGTTCTCTCGATAGGGGAGCCGCACACCTCAGTGAAGATGGTCAATGCAAAGGAGTGAATACTCTAATACAGTAGGATCCCCATACTGTCCCAAACTGGACCTCAGCTCAGAGCTGCAAACCATTGTAGAAGGGATAATAGAACATCTGCTTGTGAATGGGGAAGCAACCTTCTGACCCCTTTCTGGTGGGAGGTGTGGTGGGTCAATATCCAGGCCTTTGTTGTATCTCTGGAGAGACAGGGACACTGTATGAAGTAATTCAGTAGGCTGTGTGGTATTCTTGTTCTGATCCTGAACTGTCCACCGCAGGCCCTCTGTTGGAAGCTGGTGGAGCAGGTGCGGCTGGATTCCCCTACAGTCGGTCCCTGAGACTGAGCCACTAGATGGTATGGCTTGATGTAGGGACGCAGCCTCCCCAGCACAGGCAAACACACATTTTCACAGTCCTGTTAACATTTGGTGGTTTTTCCCCCAGATATTATGAGTAATACTGAAAGAAGTTTCAGGTGAGCCTGGGATTTAGGATTTAAATTTTTCTTTAAGAAATTCAGAGTACATTTAAAATAGCATCCCATTTATAAGGCCATTGAGGATGTTTAATATATACATGTCTTTTGAAAAAAAATAGTGAAGTTAATTTAGTGCGGGTGCACAAGGATAGCCAGTATGTTAGCAGAGAAGGTACAGAATAGGCAACATTTGAATAAGCATCCTCACTCTGTTCCAGTAATGTGTCTAACCTTGATTTAAAAGCAGGAACTAAGAGGATGCGGTGCGTCTATGGGTGCATTTACACTTACAAATTAAGTCGACTTAAGGAGGCTTAAATCGACTTAAAATACTTCGCGTCTACAGTGGGCTTTCCTTAAGTCAACTTAAGCTGCTCCTTATGTCGAATTAAGGAAAAGTTAGTTCAAATTAATAACACTTCATTTTAATTCGAATTAACGCTTAAGTCGACTTAAGTCAATTTAAGCCAGTGGAGACGGGGATTGGCGCCGTGGTGGATCTTATTAAATTGACTTAATAAAGTCGAAAAGGGTCATGCCTACACTTGAAAAGTTAAGTCGACTTTTGTTAAATCAACTTAATAAGGCCCACTCTAAGTCGACTTAAAGTCAACCTGAAGTCAATTTCTTAAAGTCTATCTAACTTTTTAAGTGTAGACATAGCCTATGACTGTTCAGTTCCCTGTCTCCCTGCCAGCAAAGTTTGTCTAATGGCACTAGTTCATAGGATGCTGGGTTTTTTTGTTTGTTTTTTAATGGTAACATATACCCAGTATCTGTATTTTTTAATGGTAACATATACCCTATTCTGAGACCACCAGTTCATTTCAGGTCTGGAAATCGAATACAAAGTGATTCTGGAACAAAAAAAATACTGGGCCAGATCTTCATCTGATGTATAGCTCCATTGAATCTTTGCCAGTTTGCACTGAGTGAGGTTCTGGTCCCTGAAGTCTACAAGTAAACAAGAACAGTGTACTATTGAGGCATAAATAGCAGGGGTTACAATCAGTTGTGAAAGAGCCTCCAGAACTTCTTCTCTGGAAGGAAAATGCAGGATTTTGACGATCCACAGGGTATGTGGGTAAAGGGTGAGTTCCATTGGGAGCAAGGAAAAATTTTGATTTGTTTCATGCAAGTAGTTTTCTAAGTGAGAGTGTACCAGACAAATCTGCACTTAGTTCAAATTTCAATTCAGAAAGCTTCTGTCAGTTAGTATCTCTGAGAAGGTAAATAAATAAGCCAATAGTTACACATTTGTGAAGCTAAATTTCTGAATAAAACTCACCCTTTTAAAAACCACGTGGCCAGTTTCCAGCAGAATTGTGCAGAGTGGGATGTGCCAAATGTGTGTTAATGTCCCACTTGCTAACTTACTAATTCCGTGGGAAGCATGAAAGGGAAAGCCGTTATGTCTGGTCACCACCTTACCTTAACCTTGACCTACACCTGATGAAATCTGCATCAGATTCTGTATGGTATGCCTAATTTTATGACAACATCTTAACAAATGGGGCCTGATGGCATTTATAAAATGGTTTTACCTCTGCATGTGCTCCATTATTGCACTTTTCAGAATTTTTTGCAAGCCTCCCTGCTAAGGTTTTATTAAAAGGATCCAGCTAATTACTATGGAACTGTAGTGGGCCTCTACCATCATGATTAGTGTTACTGCAAAGGAGCTTATAATGATTGAACCATTCTTTTAATGTGCTATTGTCTTCATCTTGTATTCCCAAGAAATGCTGTTTCCAGCATTGGTAGATTTTTTAATTAATTTATACATGGAAAGCATGTTTTTTTTCCTAAGTTTATTCTGTCATGCAAACAGCAGTCCTTTGATATTAGACATTGATAAGAAACACATTTGATGTCTGGTTTCCACCACATCAAAAACATTGAAAATGTAATGTAAAGAATAAGTATAATTAAATACTGAGTGCATATTGTAATGCAGAAAATAATGTAAACATAATATAAGCAGAAATATTATGAACAAACACATACACGCTATGATGATTGTAGTCGTATCCCACAATAGTTAAGGCTGAATTCTGACTTCCATTGTAATCCCCATTTTTCAGAGACTTCTTGTTTTAGCAAACAAATTCCTGTAAGATTGGAATTTTTCTTGCTTGTCTCAACCAGGAGGGGAAATTCTTTTTAGAATGTTTGAGCAAAAGTAACCCTGGTTTCCTGGTCAGATAATGGCCAACTATTCACGGGTGCAGAGACAAATACAGTCTATCACTTAAAATCCTGCTGTGATATCAGTTTCATATGGTATTCTTCATCACTACCTCTCTGTATTTTAGTCAGCCACTCTGGTCTACTTCCAGGCAGCTATTTATAAGTGATGGGTAAGGTGCCCTCTATATAACTCATCAAGAAGGGTCTATTGAATTAGTATATTTTTCACAAAGGAAAGGTCAAATTGGCTATTACATAGTTGATTTAGTTTCTTGGATGGAGATTTCTAGAACTTGCTACAAGAAATAAAGACTATCAAGCCTCTACTAACTGTTATTATAGGCTGCTGCCACACTGAAAAGATATAGAATTCCTATCTGCTTTTAATGCAATGTGCCATGGGCAGCTACTTATTATAAAGAGATGGTGACGTATACTAATTACCCTCACTGAATCCTGAATTTACAAGAGTGAGTCATACAATAATGTAATTTATAACATAACAATTACATCAGAAGTATTTTACTGTGATGCCTCGTAACTTTCCCTATTTTATCTGTTCAAATGGGTGATTGGAGAAGATGATTCATAGTCACAAATGAACTTATATCATTAACTTAATAACTACTCTGATGTATATGGTGCTATAGGTATGCATGATAAGAGCATTGTACCTAGAGGCTTGCAAATGGATGCATATAAATGTCACAGTCACTAAAGAGCTCATGAACTCATGGTGGGTGGGATTAGTGATGTAATATGCAAGTAGAAAGGCTCTTAGGTGCACTTTATTTATCCATTTTCAGTGCTTCTAGATCATATCTTTGCATTGCATACTAGAGATAAATGAATGGACGGGCTAGGGTCAGAAGCACTTTGCGGAGTGACCAAGTCAGAAGTAGAGGCTGTATTCACTTTCCTAAGCATCTCCATCTGCATTTGGAAGGAAGGTCCCAAGAGCTGGCACTAGCTGAAACACCTCCAGCCAACAGCAGATTCAGACTGGAATTGCAGAGCTTATTAAAAGTCAGCAACCCTTCTATGTGGATGGTCCTGTGCCTCTGAGATCTGTGCCACAGACTCACTGTGCCACTTTTAACAACCTGTTTAATCTCTGTGTGGTATGCTGGGTGGTAGGTGTGCTTATTAATGTTGTCAAATTCCAAAGGGGTAGCCATGTTAGTCTATTGTAAAAAGACAACAGAGTCCTGTGGCACTTTTAAAGACTAACAGATTTATTTAATTTCCTCCCACTCTGTAACTTTCCTATCTTCAAAGCGTCTG
>ML685875.1:1317345-1346786 GCA_007922175.1 Pelusios castaneus | reverse complement strand
AAATAAATCTGTTAGTCTTTAAAAGTGCCACAGGACTCTGTTGTCTTATTAATGTTGTTATGCATCTGACAGGGGTATCTGTTTGGATGCATTCGTGAGTCTCTGTATGTGTGTCTCCCCAGGATTACCTCAGCTCCGATCTCTACTGGGGATTCATTTAGCCTAATGATCTAGAGCCTGGCTCGGATCTTAAGCAGGAACTGAGTTAGCCTGGTGATCCTAAGCTGGGGTGTTCCTTTGGTTAATGCTTTAGGTTACCTTTGGCTCAGATCTCTAGTGAGAACTCAGTTAGCTCATTGATCTTAAGCCTAGGCATATCCTATGTGCAAGAGGTAAATTGAGGCAACACTCACAATCGAAGAAATCAACACAACCATGGATCCTTGTAGAAACAAAGGTGCCACACTAGGCTTTATTACAACATAGCACAATGGCAAACAATTTATCTCAACGGATTTGTTGGCAGCATTTGTGCTCTCAATGCAACGCAACAGCTCAACTCTCTGTCACCCCCTTCGGCTGTACAAAATCTGGGCTCTAGGGCTCTTTCTTTTATACCCTGCTTGGACCTACTGACTCACCCACCTTTGGGATATGAATTTACCTTGATTGGTCCACACACCCATTTTTTGATGCCACCCATAAATTTGATACGTGCACGCATCACTGGACATTTCCATCCATCAAGGTGTTAGGTTTGACTGAAACATCGCCCTTAGTTTTGTCCAGAATGTTAGGTTTGACTGAAACATCACCATTATCTCCTTGGCACTAGGCCGACCCAACACCTCCCACCTTTCAGGTACTTTTCCACTCTTACTGTAGCTGCAGCTGACTTCTTGCGAATTTCTATGATGCCAGACTATGCCTGTCTACTTGACCATTTATCCAACTCAGGCCTACTGTTTTGATTTGTTTCGCTAGGCCTTAAATCTCATTCCTGACTGTTTCTATTTATCTTTTTTAATTTAACCTTTTACTTTCTCCTACACTCTGTGCCCCACTTGCCTCATCTGTAATAAGGTTTGCAGAGTTGTGGCAATTGCTTTGAGGTCTGCAGATGCAAAATGGTATTTAAATACTAAGAGTGGCTGTTTCTTTTTTGTAGGTCCTGATTCTCATTGTCAGAGTTTCTGAGCACATCACAAAAACTAAAAGATTTTTTTCCTCCTAGTGTTTCTGCAAGCTAAGGAAGTCATATTATCATAGTCCCCATTTTGAAGATGGGAAATGGGGGCACACCAAAGGTTAAATGATTTGCTCCAAGTCAAACAGGAAATAGCTGTCTGAATGGGAAACAGCCCTCAGATGTCCTGAATCTCAGTCCAGTGGGTTAACCCAGGGGTCTGCAACCTGTGGCTCTGGTGCTGCATGAGGCTTGTCTGTCCTCTTGTGGCTCTGGGCTCTGGGTCCCCTTCTGCCACTGACAAACCCTGCGGGTGGCCCACTCCTGACTCTGGGCCCCACCACCACCCAGGGACCTTGCAGGTAGCTCGTGCCAGGCTCCAGGCTCCCCCCGCCCCCAGCACAGGGGTCACCTGAGGTGGGCCACTCCTGGTTCCAGGCTCCCCCTCATCCCCACCAGGGGACCCTGGCTGGTGCCCTGGCCCATCTCCCAGCTCCAAACACCAGGAGGCTACACCCATTGCGGGTCTCAAAACACTTGGTTATTGAAGGAAATTTTAAAAAATGGCTCTTCTTATCTATTGGGTTGCCGACCCCTGCCTTAACCACAATACTATCTTCACTCCTGTATTATCGGTATGCCCATAGGCTATACTCATCTCGCTTATAATGGACATCATTCTTTCTCTTCATCCTATAAAGGGAGGACCTGGAATTGTGGCAGACCACTCCTAAGTGGTGATTAGTGGTGGAAGGCTAGCTGAAATAAGTGTGTTTTGAGGGAGGATCTGAAAAGTGAGTCAGTCAATAAGGAAGGGTGTGAGAAAATTGTGGGCCACCATTTTGTTTTGGAAACCACAATTTTCAACACACCGCACAGCTTATTGTAGTTGCTGCATATGTGAGTGACCCCATGTGCCAGCAATGCTACTCATTCACATTTGGCTTGGCCACCCTGCCACATCTGAATGGGTAGTGAAGCAACCTGGCTCACTCAAATCTGCCCCACAACAAAACTATGACTTTAATAAACTGGGACCTCAATCTATGCACTAAAAATCATGTCTTTCATATAGCTTTAGTAGGTCCATTGGAGGGGGAGAAGCTGCTCCATTTATAGGAAGAGAGTGCTTGCCAGACTGCATCAACTTTCTTTTTGTAAAGATTAGCAAGATTTGGGGCTCAGAAAGAGGGAGGGTTGAGTTGAGAATATAAGATGTATGTATATATAAAAATGAATAGATTATATATTTAAACTCTCTCTCTCTCTCTCTCTCTCTCTCTCTCTCTCTCTCTCTCTCTAATCTTCAGCATTTATGAAATACCTAATACAATGATACCTATGTGCTGTATATGGTAATAGAAACCCAGGAGTTCTATCTAGAACTCAGTTCTCCACCCCATTCTTTGTCATAAGTATAGGCTTCTCCCTTTGAGTGTGCTGCTAGCTTTTCTTCTGCTCTGATTCTTTGAGGAATAGTTTGATGAAGTGGTGAGTCCTTCTGTATTGAGCACACTGAGTATGTGAGTATTTGTAATATATTACCCACTACTGCTAGAAATGCCCTGACTGCATGCTGTTTGAGGTGTCATGCTATGCATATAAGTGTGTATATTTTTCTAGCCACAGCATGCATAGAATTCACATGAATGTTAATGGAAGTGAGACACCTGTTCTGAGAATAAACTATAATCAACCCTAATTAATATAAATTCTACTCACACCTGGCTGATTTTGCAAGAAATTGCTCTGCCTGTGAAATTCATGTCATTCTTTGAAGTGCAGGGAAACCAGTACAGCCTAGGAGGAACAAGAAAGCCCAGAAAATAAAGGCTGTGAGGTATACAGCAAAGCCCAGAGGTGGTGATCATAAGCTGTCCTTGATATCAGGTGTAACACATGACAGTCTTAGCTCATGCTTTATAGCAGTGAAACACTCTCAAGGTGGCTTGCCTGGTGATCTGGAAAATTACTGTTCATGTCACAATAGACTTCACTTGTTGCAGCCCACAGCTGTTCCCCACCAGCCCCCTAAATCCTGGCAATGTATTATGCCACATGTGATATGTTTACAATCTAGCACTGGATGCAGTCATTCCCCTCCCCAGGCTTTTAAAAAGAGTTACATGGGTAGTTACATTCGGGATACCAGATTAAGCTACATAAACATAGATGTTATTGCAGAGTAAGTGGGATTTTTCTCCCACCAAAGCTCATGCGATAAATAAATGTGTTAGTCTTTAAAGTGCCACAGGACTCCTTGTTTGTTTTGTTCTACTTAGGGGCACTTTTGTGTTGCATAAACCAGGTACAGAGTGCTTTATTCAATAGCAAAAAGGCTTAGTGTACACCTTGGTGAGCTTGGCACTTTGATGTGCTGCAAAGTCTGGGAAGGGGAATGACTGCATCCAGTGTTGCCTCCGAACAGAGCCATTGTTAAAGGACCAGTACATGAACACAGTGCACATGTACCTTTTGTTGTACCAGTGCCGAAACACAGGATGCTAACTTTTCAATGCAGGAAACATGACATACTTAGAAAGAAGGCATGCACAATTATTAAAAGCTAATGTAACAGAAAACTAGGCATGATGTGAAAATAATATCTCAGGCAACTGTTTTTGCAGCTTTGTTTTTATTCTGTTTTGCAGAACCGGTCCTGGGGTTATGCAATTCATACTTTAGAACAGAGGTCTCAAACACATGGCCCGCAGGCTGCATGTGGCCCACAGAGTTACTTCCTGAGGCCTGCAATGACACCCGGAATTTGTAAAATAATTATAATATATAATGTAAAACTTTAAGTGTGTTTATTTGCTTACCCTTTGTCTTTCTGATGATACCACTATCTTTTAATAGCATACTGTATTACTCTTCATTTTTTTCATTTTTGACTATACTTTTGTATCATTGTATGAAAAGGTTTCAGTGGTGTGGCCCTCAGACCAATACCCTAATCCCCATGTGGCCCTCATGGTGATTTGCGTTTGAGAGCCCTGCTTTAGAACATGGTTATTTTACTCTTGAGAGTCCAAAATGTTAGGGCTAGGTGTAGCAGCAATAAGAGTGTCACCTGATTTAGGAAGAAGATGGAAGTGGTGAGACCAATGGGAGAAGTGCAGATGGAGGAAGGTGCTCCATCCATGCCAGGTAATTCTTGTATTATCCCTAGAACACAGCAACTCTGACACCATTTTTTTGTATGCTTCAGAAGCAATGGAAAGTGTCCAATTTAAAGACAGAGAGTAAGTTTGATTCCAAGTGCAATAAACATAGTTCCCGCCAACCGAAGCCTGAAGGTGCTTTTCAACTTTCTAGTTTGGTTTAGGAGACCTCTACTTATCTGAGAATGGGCTTGGTCTGACCCTCATTGTGCTTGGTCTGACCCAAAAACTAAGTGCTTGGGTCCTTGTGCTTGACTTATTGGCTGACATTTATATAATAGTGGTGCCTAGACACCGCAATCAGATTCGGCACCATATTGTGCTAGGTACTGTACAAACATATAAATAGTGCTTCTGATTTTCAGTTTTAACAGCTAAACAGAAATTAAACAGTCCCAATTTGTCCCAGTTAACCTCCACCTCCAAGCCTCTCAACTGGCCACCACTCCTTGTTTTCTTCTTATAGGCACTGTGACGGAGTTGATATTTAAAGGAGGAGATGTTTATTGTGGATATTGCACATGTAAAATCTCCTGACTGTGGGAAGTTGACAGAAGGGCAGAGACGGTTGGTGTCATGGGCAGAACTGAAGGAGTGACACCATCAGAAACAAGAGCAGAACAGAAGAGAGAGGTACAGTTGTAAAGGGCCTTGAGGTGAGGACAAGAGGTTTGAACTTGATGTGGTGAAACAGGAAGGGGAAGTACCAGGATGCAAAGTGCCGAATGCCAGCCAAAGAAGACAGTTTTTACTCTAAGCTACAAACATATCCAAAAAGCACAGTCCAGCTGATTAATTACAATCTTATTACATACATCGTTGCATTTAAGATCCACCTTCTTCCCTTAAGAGCAGTTAATGACTCTGGTAGTTCTTGTTACATTCGCCATTCAGGCTGCATAGAGAAATGAGCTCCCAGAATGAGCAGTTCTTGTATGTTCTCTTCAGAGGCCTGCGTCCCTGCTGCAATCCCCCTCAGCTCCACTAGCTCAGGCTATGTCTACACTTGTAAATTTAAGTCGACTTAGCTAAGTCAACTTAGCATGTCCATACTTAAATTTAAAGTTGACTTGGGGGGGAATTTACTAAGTCGACCTAGAGCGTCCACATTGGATGCCTAGATTGACTTGTAGGGGTTAGGGGGACTTTGGGCAGGTCCATGGTGGCAGGGGGGGCACCCCTTGCCCAGTGCCAGGGGGCTCAGCCTTTGTCCTTTTGTACCTGGGTACAATGGGGCAAAGGGGGACAGGGACCCTGGCAGGGCATAGGGGCAGGGTGGGCAGGGCTCTGCCCTGCCCTTTGGGGAGGCATGCCAGGCTTCCCCTGTGCCCTCCTCCTGGCAGGGAGGGCAGTGGGGAAGTCCTGGAGAGCCCTAAGTTGACTTAGAGTCAACTTAGGGCTACTCCACGTCTGCGCTGGCTTAAGTCGACTTTAGAAAGTCGACTTAAGCAGAAAGTTGACTTAAAATGAGGTTTAATAAAGTTGACTTAAATTTTCCTTAAGTCAACTTAAGCAGCTGCTTAAGTCGACTTAAGGAAAGTGTAGTGTAGACGCAGAGTAAATTAAGTTGACTTAAGCAAGCTTAAATCGACTTAATTTACAAGTGTAGATGCACCCTAGGGGATGTATGAGGGGATGGCAATGGGGGATACAGCCACCCACAGATTGAGGGCAAGGTAAAAGCATTGGCTGTTTTGTGTGGGAGAAAGGAGTGGTGGGAACTGGGGGGAAAGTTAGTGGAGTTGAGGGGGCTAAACTGGAGCTGCAGGGTGGGAGAGAGGGGTTAAATCAGAACTGACCAGGTGGATTGGAGCTGTTGAGGATGGGGAAAGAGAACTGGAGTTGATCTTGGGGGGTGTGATTCACTACTGGGAGGAGGGGTTAGGAGAGGTTGGAGTGGAGCTGGAGGTAACTGAGGGCAGGGACCTGGGCGAGGAACAGAGAAGTGGGGTGACTTGTGGAAGCCTGAAATGGGGCTGGGGGTGGATGAGGGAAATGAGGTGCAGGATGGGAGCTGCTCCATTTGAGGGGATTAAACAGGTTAGAATATTACCCAAACCATGACCACCCCCAGTGGATAGCAAATGACACCAAACTCTGTCCTGACTTCGAGGCTTCATGTCCCAATGATTCCCTTACACAAACTGTGGGCCACTGTATTTCAGCAAAACACTCACATTTAGAAATCTTCAGAGTCTGCCAAACCACACTCTCCCATTCACAGCTCTTTGTTAGTGTCACTTCTTCATAGCCCTGAATGTCCCCTCCTCTTCTGCCCATCACTTTTAACACACGTGCATCTACCACACACATGTTGTATAATGTTTTTAAATGCTTTTGGTTTCCCTAATAAACCATATTTGGCATAGAAGGTGTTAACTTGGTTATTATATAACAGAGTTGGGCCTGGGATATGCACAAGCAATGAAGGTGTAGTTTTATGGGGACTTGAAGTACTAATTTTGCAGAAAGTTCTGCTTGTCTCACGACTATTTCCAAAGCTCTGAGGTGGATGAGAAAAAAGAAACTCTACCAAACAATGAAGATTACATCAGTATGAAGATCAAACATCCAAAGAGAACACAGCAATATATTACTGTGACTCATTCCAGTAAAATCCAAACCCTCCCTAAATGCATGGGTTCACTCACTGAACTAGTATGGTGTACAGTTGTTAGAAGGTGCAAGGACTTGTTCCTGTCCAGCTGTGGAATCTTTGCTTAATAATAATCAGCTGGCCCCTTCCAGGCAGGTTCAAGGGTCAGAATCTTTTTATAGAGCAAATGTAAACAATTTTTCTGCTGAATTTAGCTACCTGCCCCCTTTTCAAATTAGCTAGGAACAGACTACTGGTTGAGTCTGAAGTCAGTAGAGTTATTCTGATGGTAAAAGGGAGTGAAAACAGAATCAGGCCTTTTTATTTTTACACTTTTCTCTGAACTGTTCAGTGAGCAGTTTGTGACCACGTCAAATTCAGAGATGGTTCACTTTGTCTAGCCCCTGTTCCTTATTGCTTAATAATGATGTGTGAATGACATCGCATTTTTTTTTCAGCTCATTCACTGGATAACTGAAACATCTATGTGAACAGAAATTCAGTCATGCAAATAAGATGCAGCCTCATTTTCCCTTAAGACTGTATCCAAGATCTGACCCCAAAGCTGCAGAGGTGAAAAGAAACCTCTCTGAGCTGAAAGGAAACTATAATATACATGAGACATACAACAGGTGACTTTATTCTAAAGGCAAGTTATACATTTAACGGCCAAATGAATGTTCAGAATCTAGGCATTTGGAAAATGTGTGCTCAGTTTTGCCTGTTTATGCTGGAAACTTTTGTTCTTAAAAGTGAGGTTATGGTGAGAACAGTGACTTTGTAAAAAATTATACCTTCTTATGCAGCAGCTCTGTTTTCTAATACCCTGAATGGAATCTACTCCTTTAATGATGCAAATAAGCATTTTATTACTTTTAACAACAATTAGCACATCAATGAGAATGTGAGCTGAAATCTGTTCCATTCTGGCTCATGATTCATCAGGAGAATCATTAACGAAGTTCCACTTGCAGGACCAAATTTGCCTTCAGCCATACCTCTGCAACTACTGTCACTGAAGATAGCTGAGGGCATAATATGAAGACAACAGGGTGGCCTATAGAAGACGACCAAGGATAGGATTTTGCCCTTGAAGCTTCATTATTGTTGGTGATGCATGAGCCTGAGTGAAGAGTTTCCCTTTCAGGGTCCAGGTTGACTTTGCAGGATTGGCCATTAGAAACCCCACCATTTTACCTGAAAACAGAGAAGTCAGAACTGGGAATCACTAAGTGGCAATAAATGAGGAACCTTGTAATGTCTATCATAGAGCTGCTTTTCAGAGCAATACTACACTTTTGGGTATTGCAGTGCTTAAGTATGACCAGTCAGAAAGATAGGGCCAGCTGTCACTTGTCTTGTGGTACAAGACTGCTATGTTAATATTAGCACATAGTGGTCAAACAACTGAACAAATGGTTTTCTGTGTGATACAAATACTGAGATTTGAATACATATATGCACCCAGATTTCAATAGGCTTTGGATCAGCCCCCACAAGGTATGCCAAGAATAGATTGACTTCACCCAGCAGTCTTCCAACAACTAATCCAGATGGGTGTCTAAAGCAGGCAGTGTAATTGCTTTTACTTGTCCTACAACAAAGGAGGTTATTTAAGAATTTCAAATCCTACTTTTGAACCAGACTAACAAGCAGTTAATTATGAGCGTTATTACTCGTGACATTTGATTTTTTTAATTATTTTGAAATCCCAAATGTGGCTAATCCTGAAATCCATGGAATGAATGGACTATCCCATGGTAAAAGTAAATCTGGGAGCTTATCTCCTTCATGTGAGAGGCAAGTTCTAACAATTACCAAACAAATCCCTCTGACTCATTGGGGGTGCTGGTACTATCAAGGAAATGGCTGGGCGATGGAGTAGCTGCATGTGTATATTTTCTACAAAATGACAGTGTCAGCACTCAGTGTGTAGCCGGCATGACTTAGCTAGGGTACACCTAATGGGAAGCACAACATACAATAGAGGGTATGGAAAATACTTTACAATATGTTATGCTGAAAGAGCACTTTTTCTCTGTTTTACCTTTCTAGAAAAATAAAGTGTGTATCTGCTGGACAGCCCTGGAAGCTGGTCTTCTCTAGGAGTACCAAGTATTTTCTTTTTATTTGATTCTTATATGTAATGACTTTTGCAGTTATTTTTACTTCAGCAAATATTAAAATGGACATCAAGTATTTGTAGCTATTGCTGTACTTTCATTCCATTCATGCTGTAGTTTGGGGCTTCCTTCATGCTTGTAGCCTGTTGTCTATGGCTTTTCTGAACCGCTCTTCTCAAAACCATGGTGCCTTGTGGGGTTCCCGTAGAGTTTTAATGCAGCTGCAGTGGGATCCATCACAACTGTTATTGTACCCCACCTCCTCTTCTCCCACTCCTGATGTTGAAGGCCCCGTTGCCTCTGTTCATTCCCACTGGCCTTCCCTGCTCAAGAAGTGATCCTTTTTCTTTTTCACAGCTAGATCTCTCCCTCCTTAACCTACCCCTTGAATGCATCCCTCTTATCCCTTCTCACTACTGACTCCCATTTTCCTCCTTTCTAGATCTCCCTCCTGTTTCCTCTTTCTGGTGGCTCCTTCCCACCGAGGTTCCAGATGAGATTCCAGAAATTCCTCCCTCCTGGTTCCGTTCCGGAATGGCAATTAGTGTGTATTGTGATGGTAGTTTTGGACCATGAACGCTTTTTAGTAGGGATTGGACTACGCCCAGCTTTAATTTAACATAGGTCACTGAACATCCTCTAGATAATAACTCTCATACCATTTTAGAAGTGACAAATGTTTTTGACTGAAATGGTTTTGGAGAAAAATGTAAGTTCAGCGACATCTAAGCCATTCCCAAATTTGTGTCAGTTCATTTGAATTATTCATGTACAACATCCTCAAAAAACAAAGAATCCCCCCCCCAACAGAAAGATTTTTGACAATTTCAAATGAAATGTTTTAATTTTTTCTGATCAAAATAACCTTTCATTTAGAATTTTCCTTCAATTTTCCTTAAAAAACAAAACAAAAAACAAACCCTTCTAGATATGTTCATAATAAAACCAAAAAAAAAAAATGAGCTCAAATGAATTATTTTTCAACTTTTTGATTTGTTGATTTTTTTAAACATTTTTTTCTGCTCAATCTAAAACATTTTTTTAAAGTTTTCTTGGAATTGCTAGTGAGCTGAAAAGTCAGTCACACAGCTCTAATCACAGCTATATTTGAATCACTGACTTAGAGATTAATGGTTCTGTATTCCATTACCATTTCCTTGAGCCAAGGGGCCTTCCTATAAGGGTGAGCTAACAGAGCGTGGCTGTGCTTTATGAACACCAGAATGCTGCTTAGTAGCTTCAAGAAAGTCATGTCTAAATGCTCTATTTAGAATTAGTAGACAAGGCTGGCCTTAAAAGTGGGCGATATGTCTAGAAGTATATAATTTTACCTAGAAGGAATAGAGGTGATTTCCCTAAAAACCCCCAAAACAAAACAAAACAAATCACATTGCTACAGGTTTCTCCTCTTGCAAAAACTTGAAAGAAACTTCTCTCACCTGAATGTTGTTTATATAATTGCGTAATTGTCTTCACTATGGTTCTTAACTGCTGCTAACCCTAATTTAATTTTTTAAATATTCCCACGATGTCATCAATTTACTGCTGGCTGTAATATGATAAATTGTACCTTTTGTTGAATACCTTGCTAATTAATGAAAAGTTCAGTAGAACCTCAGAGTTCCAAGCACCAGAATTATGAACTGATCAACCACACACCTCATTTAGAATCAGAAGTATGCAATCAGGAAGCATCAGAGAAAAAAAAAAAAGAGCGAACACACTACAGCACTGTTTTAAATGCAAACTACTTTATTTAAAAAAAAACAAAAACAAGGGAAAGCAGCAGTTTTCTTCTTCTGTATAGTAAGGTTTTAAAGCTGTATTAAGTCAATGGTCAGTCAAAAACTTTTGAAAGAACAATCATAAGGTTTTATTCAGAGTTAGGAACATTTCAGAGTTACAAACAACCGCTGTTTCCAGGATGTTCATAACTCTGAAGTTCATAACTCTGAAGTTCTTAAGCAGCATGTCAAAGCTCGCCTCGTGTTAGCACTACATGGGCAAGTCTGAGATACTCTTCCTATGCATGTGTCTTGGCCCTGTCTTGATTCCATTACTGTGAACACTGTATAGTAAAAATCATTTTCCCTGAGACATCATGAACTAGGAGGATTTAAAGAATAGAAACAATGGCACAAAATCATTCCCCCTATAACTCCACTGACAATATTGGAGTTACAGTAGAGATGACTTTGACCCAAATGTGTAGTGCATTAGAATCTTTTTGTTAGTGTCAAGATGTTACAACACAACATATATAACCAGAAATAACTGTCTGTCTTATATAAATTTAGTCTCAGGCTTGTTTAGCAGAGAGCAATACTCTTATGTATGTGGGCATTTTTATTGAATCTATTTATTAGTCTGCCTAATGAATCACACATAGTCACATGAGGATTAGCAAGAAATTATTTGTCTGAGAGCATTCTGAATACCTGATAAGCTATTGAAATGTATTAATAGTAACTAAAGTTTTCACAGACTGTCATTAGGAGAAACATACTTTTCTTGCCAATTGCCTGTCGGGGTCTGGAACATTAGTGAAAAGGACAAGTGGCTTTCCAGGTCCCTTCCCTATTTCCCCTCCAGTAGGGACCCTGGGCTAGAATCCTGAACCACTACAGTCTATTCTGATAGCAACTGAAAATCACAGTGGAATCTCTTCTGACACAGGCTTCATTTTTTTAAAAATGCATTTGAATGGCTTGATAGTTACCCAAGAATTTAGATACATCTAGTCATATCAGCAGCTGTGCTTCTGAAATTATGTATGTGCCCTAATATTCCACTGATTCTAATGGATTGCTATGATTAATTGGTTAGCATTCTGAATTATAGGAATGATGGCTAGGACTCTTGTCTATGACTTGGGACATCTGGATTTAATTCCCTGGTTAAACCAAAGACTTCCTTTGTGATCTTGGGAAGTCACTTAGGGTATCTCTGAACTTGGAATTGGACTCCTAGCTTGAGGAAACATGCTTGCACTAGCTGTCATTAAGATAGCATGCTCAAAATGGTAGTGTAGCTACAGTATCATACCTACCATACCTGTGGGATCTAGATGGGTTTGTACTCAGGGCAGTTAGTCCTTCCTGCTACCATGGCCAGAATACTATTTTTTAGCAAGCCAGTGCTAATGTGCCTCCTTGAGCTGGAAATCACATACCTTTAGTCTCTCTGTGCATCTGTAAAATGGGGATAATAGCATTTCCTAACATTACAAGGCCAAATATTTTAAGAGATTGTGAGCTATGCAGCTACTAGTCCAGTGTGCTGTCCACTAGACTATGCTGCCTCCTGCTAATGAAGCTCTTTTCTCTAACAGTGAATCATTGGACCAAATTCTATCCTAACCTGCATCCCAGGCAGCTTTCAAGGAGAGTAAGTTATGGTAGAATTTACCCTTTTTTAGTGTGTTAAATTATAGGCTTCCAGTTATATAAAATAAAATACCTAATTAACAGTGTAAATGAGGAGTAACTCCATCAAAGTCAATAGAGTTATACAATGTGAAAGTTGGATAGAATCAGGTCCTTTGGCTCCAGTAGACCTGCAGAAATTCAAACACTTCATTAATTTAAGAAGTTATCTGGCTCAACAGCACTTTGGCTTGTCCACTGATTTCACCAATCCTTCAGCCTTCTTAAGTGTTCACCTTCTTCTACCTCACCTCACACAATCCTTCCTCCAGCATGTGGTTCCAAAACACACTCAGGAAAGACTTCCCAGTTATCGTCACTTTGGACTGTGACCTTTCCATAGTCATACTCCAATCATAGCAAAGTAAGCAATTTATATTTTGTGTATATTTCCTGTCATCTACAGGTCAAGAGCCCAATGCATACTGTGCTGACTTTAATCATCGTTGTAAGAGTTGCTGTGAAAAGGAAAATATTAGCTCATTGGTATTTTGTGGAAGAGAGCCCCATTCCTCATCTTTAAGACTTTAACTACTCATCAAATTGAACAAAAAATGCTTTTGTAATCTCAAAGAAAAACATTAGATACCCATAATTCTCTACTGTTTTCACAAGCAATTTAGGCTTTCCATTACTCCATTTTTACTAGTTTCTTTTCCGTGTGGGTTGGGAAATACCCCTCATTTCTGAGAGTGCTGTTGCAACAGTAAAGGCCACTCAAAACACAAGGGATTTCCCAACTCATCTACCACCCAAAATGATACATTCAGAATAGTTCTCCCAGCGTATATGCCTCAAGTGTTTGGCAAATATTTCATAGATCTTCTGATGTTAGCAATATGCTTATCAGTTCTGGGATCTTGAGCTTTCACTTGAACTAGCCATCTTCCCTTTGGTGGTTCCCACTGCAACCCAATTCCCTAGATTATGAATTAGCAAGCACATCGTTTAATAGCAGGCAGGCAATGTTATTGCTTGGGGGCTCAGTATAAAGTTCATCATCAAAGAGGGAGGGGAGGATGTCTAGTTATAGGTAACAGAAATGTTGCTGGGTGTACATGGAGAGAAATGAGGGGGATTGTTGGCAAGATATGGCAAAGATTTTAGTTTAGAAAACTAGTAGAGTTGCCTCAAAAATTAGGAATCACTGCTCTAGTCACAAAGGGTAATTAGCCACATAATTTATATATCTTAATTTGAGATGGGAAAGGATTATGAGATTACAAAATCATGGAGTGTGTCTCACCTATTGGAGCAGCTAAGTTGCCATCTAGAGTCATAGAATCATAGAATAATAGGGTTGGAAGGGACCTCACGAGGTCATCTAGTCCAACCCCCTGCTAAAAAGCAGGACCACTCCCACTAAATCTAACCGGGCCTTAAAAATCTGCTAGAATATTACTACTAGATATTTAAATATTATGCTTGATCTTAGTCAAAAGGCTAGGACAAAGGGGGGTTCCATTAATGATTTTTTGTGGTTACCCTCAGATTTAGAACCATATTTCTTCAGTTGCCTCACAATTACATTCCGTGCCCACAATCATGGTCAATGGAGGGATGTAAATTAAGCAAATAAGCTATTGATCGAGTACTGATTTAACATCAGAAAGAAAAATGAACTAGATAAACATGAAGCACATTTTCAATTATACAGAAATGGAATTGCCTCAATCAGTTATAGCACCCGGATGCTTTAGAGCTTCTAACTTACAACTACATCATTATTTTCAGTAATTCTGCAGTATGTAAACCTCCCCCCTCTGATTTGTTATTGCTTTAGAACTCACAACCTGGCTACAACTAACATGAGCCTTTGAATGTTTTCTTTAATTTAGCTATTTGTTTTGAATCCAAGTATAGCTCATAAATATTCAGTCACTTGACATACCGATGTAACTATTCTGAGATAAACGTATCCTGAGCTAATGAACAGCCTAAGGTACAATTACACATTAGTTGATAAACAGGAAACACTATCAAGATGTCACCCATAAAAGCATTAAAAGACGAAAGGAACTGATTTCCAGTGTCCTTCGTTAGGCATCAAACTAATGGTACCTTTAGTAGCAGTCTCAAATTCCAGATTATTTTCAAATCCTTTTCAAAGTGAATTCCCGGTGCAAAGTTTTTCCTCAGCATATGAACTTTCTAATGAAATGGATATGGCCAAAGCTATAACTTACAGAGTTGGTTTATTTTAAAAGCTTTGTTGTGAGTGATTACCATATAAAGATTAAGTCTCAAGCCTTGTTTTATTCTAGAACATAAAGTAATAATGATTTAATGTTTTAACTGCCTCTGTCATCGCAGGAGACTCAGACCAGTTGTCCATCTATCTCAGAAAGTATTCAGTACCAAATACTCCAGAGGAGAGTCCAAGAAACTCCACTTATAGAATAATCTTTTCATCAAGGACATTTCTTCTTAACCTGGTTTGCTAATGGTTGTTTTGTGTTCTGAAATATGTTTTTAAAAATCCAGTGCAATGCAATAGTGGATGGTATTATCCGCACAAAAGTATTTAGCCTTTCAGCACCAATTAGAAGTATTATTATTTCTAATTTATTGAAATAGAGGCATGGAGAAGTAATTGGTCCTATATTATACAGCCAGCCTGTGCCAGTGCTTGGGATAGGGTCACCCTCTTCTGCTTCCTAGCCTGTGTCATGAACTGAGATGCAAGCAGCCAGTCCTAGTGGCTAGAGCAGGAGCCAAAATCAAAGAAGCCAGTAACCAAAGCCAGCCAGTAAGAGCCAAGTCAGAACACCGGTGCAGAAGCAGTAATGGAAAAGAATGGGCAGAAGAGCATAGCTGGGAACCAGGCAGGATCAGGGGTGGAACAAAGCTTGGAGCAGGGTAGACACAGAGGCTATGTCTACACTTGGCCATATAAGTCGACTTTGCTAAGATGACTTAACAAACTCGACTTAAAGTTGACTTTGTTACGTCGACTTAGCAGGTCCACACTCAAAAATTAAGTTGACTTAAAGGGGACCCTGCCAAACCGACTTAGAGTGTCCACACTGGACGCCTAAGTCAACTTCTAGGGGCTAGGTGGACCTGGGACTGGTCCATGGTGACAGGGGGGGCACCCCTTGCCAAGTGCCAGTGGGCTCATCATTTGTACCTGGGTACAATGGGGGCTGAGCAGGACAGGGACACTGGCAGGTCATAGGAGGGGGGGTGGGCAGGGCTGTGTCCTGCCCTGTGCGGGGGCATGCCAAGCTCCGGCTGTGCCAGCCACCCTGGCAGGGAGGGCAGTGGGAGAGCCCTGGAGCCCTTTAAGTTGATTTAGGGCTAATCCGCATCCACACTGGAAAAGTCGACTTTATAAAGTAGACTTAGCCAGTAAAGTCAACTTTAAATGAGGTTTTATAAAGTCAACTTTAAATTTCCTTAAGTTGACTTAAGTAGTAGCTTAAGTCGACTTAAGGAAATTGTAGTGTAGATACAGATTAAATTAAGTTGATTTAAGCAAGCTGAAGTCTACTTAATTTGTAAGTGTAGACACACCCAGAGAGATCTCAGCTGTGGGCATGTGCACTGAGCAGCCAGACATCATTTGTTCCTCTTGGGTTTGAGAGTAGGTTTGTTGGCTTCCTTGACCAATCAGCTCTGGCTTGGCTGCTCTCATAGGCTATCTAGAAACTGTGCAACTGCATTTACAAGTTCTCATTTCTGGTGGCCTGGTTATCCATCTACCAGACCACATCTTCCCCTTTCCTTTAGGCACAAAGAGAACAAAAATCTTATTCCTATTTTCAAAAAAACCTTTTCCTTTCCCTTCTAGATGTGTGAAGTCATTTCTATCTTTTTCCTTTCCTTGGTATTTTGGTACATGATATAAACACTCATGCCTTTGTTGCTCTAATGACAGAAGTTCAGAATTCTTGTCCCAGTAGTAGCAGAAATAAGAGATGGGCAAAAATTCTCTTCCCCAGCCCGTGCTGGAGATTTGTTATGCAGTAATTTCGCCCAGTAACATGCTAATAGAATGCAGCCATAGGCGACAAACACTAGGTGCCAGGAGGCTTGCTGCTGTTGTTGCACTGAAGCAGCAGGAACAGAATAGACTACAAATTCCAGAAAGTTCAGTTAGGAACTGCATGTCTTAAGTATGTCACAAAGAAAATGAGAATCATTGTCTGAAATCATTGGGGTTTCAAAATAAGCTCTATGTTAAAAAGCAATCCAAGATTAGACACTGGGAGATGATTTAGTACAGTATGTGGTTTTGGACCAAACCAGGAGGGGTTATTAATGGCTCCCTTTGGGGCTCTGGCATTGATATGCCCTATGGGGAAGTAAAGTATCAGAATAAAATACAATACCGTTAGGTTGTGTGCTGCAAACCTATATGTATCTCCTCCTGATTTTCCCTGCCCCTGCTTGCCATATTTCTGTTTCACTCTCTCTCTCTTATCCTCTTTTTATGGTGTTTGATCATGATGGTACTTTTAGCTCTAGAACTTTTAAAGTATTATGAAAAATCAGCTGATCTCAGATCTGAAATCTAACATGCATGACCCATGAAATTTTGATGCTGTCAGGTCCACTCTGTCCCTGGTTTGGCCTCACACCCAAAACCTGAAATGTAGCCTCAACCTAATTCACCCCCCAACATTGCCTGGCTGAGTTGGAGATGGGCTGCAATGGCTGAGTTAAAACACCTTTATACTTTCCCAACCCAGGGGCTGTCCTAGTGCCAGGCTAGTCTCCCACACAAATTAGAGCTGCAGTGATGCTACCAACCCAAAGGGAGTCATTACAGCAGCAAGGATCATAGGGATGCCAAGATCATGCTTTCTTTATCCTGTCCATGCTTCCTGCACTGTGCTAACCAGGGAATCCTTCTCCGGCCAGTCATACCAGTTTTAGGGCATCTTTGTTTTGTGGATGTGGACTGAGGTTACCTTACTGCAGAGAAGGAGTGGAGTTGTTCACTTCATCACTGTCTGTAGTCTCTTCCTGATTTACCTCCTCAGTCACAGTCTGGAGGTGGGAATGACTGGGGTGTATCAGGATGTCACACGTGCAGTACTCATCACCTATTCAGGATTTAGTCAATCAGCAGGCAGTGGAAGCAGGAGTACTCAGAGTATGGGGGCATTGCTGTTGTTCTACTTTCAGCTCGCCATGCTGTCAGCGTAGATTTAGTAATAGAGAAATCAAATGTTGCCTGCCCGAGGGTTTCCCAGTAGCTGGTTGGAGATCACATGTAAACATCATTTTGCTTTTAAAATTATTAGGAGTGTTGTGCTATTGTTTTCATTCTGTGCTGACACAAATCCTGAATGATCCTGAAAAAGTAAACTCTAGACGCTTACTGTTGTAACAGGACACCTTCCATTTATGCATCTCAACTCTCTCCTGCTGGGCACGATACTTTGTTTCAATTGAACAGCCCATCTCTGTCCTTCTGAACAGCATTTTCTTAGCTGATTTATTGACTTTGGAAATGTTTCCCTTATTGCTTTATGGTCTGAAATGTAAGCACAGTAGGTGTAGTACAAGTGCGTGAGAAAGCAGAGGCAGGTGTTTGTTTTTTCCAGCGAAGTAGAGTGATTGGCAATCAGTCTCGGACTACAGGTGTGCCTATGACTTGCAGCACTTGAAGAGCAACAAAGCAGGGACACGGTTGGAGTAAAATTGATTTGTCATAGGCTGTTTGATACAGAAAGTATCTTAGGATCTTCCAAAGAACCCCAGTCACTGCCCTACTACTTTTCCTTCAGTGAAGGGTGAAGGTTTTGGACAGCAACCCATGTCCAGTAAATCGCCACTCATTTACTCACTTAAGTCTTGTAATTATTTCAGTAAAAGTGATTAAACCCACATCCACATAAAATAATTCCAGGTGTCAGGAATCAGATGGCCCTGATATAAGCTGGAAATGACATGCCCTGCATTTGTCCCTGCATTTGTTTATTTTGCATCTGACTCTGAGCCCAGATTTTTAAAACCTTGGAATCTGAAACTTAGAACAGATGTTCATCAGAAGGTCTCTAGCTTAGATGCTTCTCTAGGGGACTCTGTGGGGAATGAAGAGGTCAGATGCAGCCTTGCTGATAAAGGAAAGTTCAATTCCCACCCCATGAAACCTGCTGGAGCGCTCGCCCAGAAGACACCCTCTTCTAAAGGGATCAGCATCAAATTCCAACCACAGATCCATAGGCATTCCACCAGTGGAGGCTGCCTGGGAGAAGCACTGAATCAGAGTGCATATCCCAGTAAGTATGTGTTCCTACATTCTTCTGGGCCATTGCTGTGCACTTCCAGGCCATCTCTAGCTGGCACCTAGTCCAGCAGTTGAGTGGACATTGTGGATGATGTGCAGCAGCATGGGGCTCCTGCTCCAGGCAGTCTTTCTGTTGTTGGGAACCCGCAGCCTCTCTTCAGCCAGCAATGGCCCAGGCAGCTTCCAATGACACCCTCCAAAGGAAGTTCCAATTTCACATTACAGCTCCTGCCTTTTGTCTGTAGAGCGTTACTAGCTCCAAAGAGAGTGAACTGAGAAAGCCACCCACAAGGTAGCAGTGAAACTTCTCCTAATACTGGTCATGGGCAGACCAAAGGCTTAACTATAAAGATTGCACTGAAAGATGAAAGCTTCTGAAACATGTCTCATTTTGTGGCCCCAGAACTGTCTCTGACACACAGCTCTGTAAACAATACCAATGCTTTTTAGTGTTGGTTGAGAAGAAATATAGAGAAATTATAAAGGTGCCGCTCTGTAACTTGGGACAAATGCTAGGTAACGTGGATGGAAACTAACTCTGGGCTGATGACTGGTCAAGCTTGTGGGACCACGGTTACTGCGGAGCTCTCTTCGCAAGCTGCAAAAACGATGAAGAAGCTTCTCATTACTGTAATGTTATGGGAGAGGTTAACAAAATGAGATCTAATCCATTTTCTGAGTTTAAAAGCATGAACAATCTCTGTAATTTCCCTTGCTGCTCCTTAATAAACAGTCACAGATATTAATATATGTGACTGTTTATCTCCAGGACATTGTAACAGCTTGTTATGGCTTCATCTGTTCAGAACTGTATACAATTTCCACTGTTCACAAGATCTTATTTAAAGATACAGCTGCCTCTGTAGTAATCTATGCTTACGTTTTCTTAAATATGATGATCCTGAAAGATGTCCTGGAAAATAAAGACCTTCATTTACCCGCGAAGCAGGTGATAGCAGTTCAGTCTTTCCCCATACCTCTGCGTTAGTGTGCCTCAACCCTTACCTAAAGGCTATGTCTACACTAGAAAAGTTAAGTCAACTTTGTTAAATCGACTTAATAAGGTTGACTTTAAGTCGACTTAAGTTTTCTAGTGGAGACATAGCCCCTTCTTGACCTTATTAAGTCTACTTAACGCTTTAAGTCAACTTAATAAGGTCGATTTAGGCGCTACTCCCCATCTACACTGGCTTAAGTTGACTTAAAGAGTCAATTTAAGGCTTAAGTCGACCTAAAACGAGACTTTACTAAGTTGATTTAAGCTTTCCTTAAATCGACTTAAGGAAATGCTTAAGTTAACTTAATAAAAGCCCAGTGTGGATGTGGCTTTGTTTAGGTCGACTTAAGCCTCCTTAAGTTGACCTAACTTGCCAGTGTAGACGCAGCCAAAGAGACCACCTCTACTGGTGACAGGGTAAGTCAGTCTTCATGCCTATTACTATCATTGAACCCTTCATAGGGCAGTGATACTGTTTACTGTATTTGGTGCATCTGTTTCATAAGATATGGCCTGAGACTACCAGATTCCTGTCAGGTGGTACAATGTTTTGTTCACTGCTGCCAACTCTGAATTCATGCTGGGATTTACAAATATATTTCTGTTTTACACTCAATAGAAAATGCTTCTAAAATTATGCAAAGCAAAACAATTATAGCTTTCTTATCAGTATAATATCTATTTTTTGTTTGTTTTGCATATCTCAGTGACACCTTACAGAGATGAGCCACAAGAATGATTAAGGGAGTGGAAAAAATGCTTTAGGCTGAGAGACTCAAAGTGATCCATATATTTAGCTTAACAAAGAGAAGATTAAGGGGAGACTTGCTCAGTTTATAAGTACCTGCCTAGGGAACAAATATTTAATAGAATATTCTTCAATTTAATAGAAAATCATTGGTATTTTTAAAATCAAGGCTGGATGTTTTTCTAAAAGATATAATCTAGTTCAACAGGAATTAACTCAGGAAAGTTCTTTGGCCTATATTATAAAGTTCTTTGGCCTGTATCATCACATTAGATGATCACAGTGATTCCTTCTGGCCCTAGAATTTATGAATCTATGAATGCTAGAGAGCAGTTCTTAAAGCTCCATGGGCCACCACTAGTTTTACTCCACTGAAGTCAGTGGCTTTGAGTCTGCTTATGTTAATAAAGGCTCTATAACTCAGCACCAACCTCCCTAGCTATCCAGTTTCTCATTTGTAACGCATTGCAAATGGAAACTAAATGTAAAGTTTTGCGACTGATACTGCTGTAGTTATGGGCTAATATAAAAATAAGACTAAACGGTATTGCATTACAACTAAGAAATTTCAACATGTACCTAAGAACCAAGAATCATATAACTCCAACTGCATATAATGGGTTTGCAATTCCTGTGGTGGATTCTGGTCACAATTTAAATCACAAGAGTAAAGCTCCAATCTCCATAACCCTAAAATAGAACTGTAGCTTCAATTGATTGTAGTTTGGAATATCTATTAATCGATATATCACTTGGTTATTGCTACATTTACCTCCTGCCGGCCTCATGTCCACTTCTTTTCTCCTTCTATCTGTCTGTCCTGTGTTTTTTATTCTCCTTTACGATTTCTCTTTACTCTTCCACATTATGACAGTTCCCAAAAGGTATATCATAAACATTTTATTATTTACTTTTCTGACATAACTTTGAACTTTGTTATTATGTACCTTTCCAATGTACTGTGCATTTCTCATTGCATAGCCGTACACAATGATCGGAATACCTGTCTACGTAGGTATCGTTCTGAGTAAGAGCAAGAGTTGATATATTCCCAGGTGAAAGTTCTTCCAATACTTGTTAGTGCACTACACTATTTAAGAAATTATTCTACTCTTTTTCTAATTGGTCTTTAAAAGTGCCACAAGACTCTGTTGTCTAATTGCTTGTTTATCATATCTATTTTTCATTTTAAAGATAGTTGTGACTAATGCTGTAATACTGCCTCCTGCCTGAATTCTAATTTGGATGATTCCATTTGGCCTATCTAATATAACTCCTGAAGTTTCAATTGGCTATAATCTTCACTTCCTGACTAACACTATTGCTTTGTTCTGTTAAAAAACTAGTACGTTTCATTCCAGAAGTGGCTGCATTTTGGAGATGGGTGAAAAGGTCCAACTGTGAATTTATATTAGTTTCTTTAAATACATTTTAGGAGCCTTCAGGATGAAAGGTATATGAGAAAATAAACTATATTACAGATCTCTCATAAGGGACCACTTTAAAGAAGTAAACTTGAATCTTTTTTCCACTGCAACTGCATTTTATCTGGTACTAATACTATATATAAATTCAAACACATTTATGTGCATATATGCATAAATGTATGCATGAATATTTGTTTTCCATTATTCAGATTAAGCTATTTTTATTCTTAGCAAAAATAACCATTTGCATTACATTAAAAATACCCATTACCGTCCCCTGCCCCGTTTTAAAAAAATGTATTTAAAAAAAATTCGCAGCTGTATTATTCTGGTAACTCAATTAATGTTTAACAGGTCACAGCTTTTCACACAGAAAAGGAGAACAAAGAAGCTAAAGGTAAAGTAAACTATCTTCCAATTTAGTTAAACTATGCACTTTAACTAGGATAGTTGGATCTTGAAGCCTTTTTTTTAACCTACCTAAAACTAGCATACAAGAAGTGCTTAAGGGTATACTGTGAATATTACTGCATAAGATATTGCAAAGGTCAGATCATGTACTCTAAAGTAATAAAAATAATGCAATGGCTTCCTGCAACCAACCAAATGTTCTCACCCTATAAATTTATCTGCTGCCAACACAACCTTCTCTGTTTATCTTTTCATTTTTCACACATAAGGGCCAAGCATTCATCTCACTCCGATATAAATCAGGAATAACTTTACTAAAGTTAATGGTGGTATAAGTTTTCTTCTTCCTCACAAATGTTTTGCTGGTCAAAGAGATGGTCCATACAAAGGGGCTGAGTCTAGTGTTCTAGATAGGGTTTTGATGAGGGACAGCTGGCTATTCTTAATAAATCAGAGGGATGCAGAAGCTGTGTCTCCTCACACGTCTGTTCACTTGGGTGTATGAACTCTGGCACGTTGGCAGCCGGTAATTTTGTATCTAAGCCCGTGTTAATCCATTGTCAGACTCCAGAACCCCTGTCTCTTCTATATATCTTGGCAGGATGATAGAAACGTAGACAATGTTTGACCTAGAGGTACAAGGCAAAAATACATGCCATCAAAGGCATTTTTTATAACCAGAGGTTAACACAAATCTCTATTCTGTTGTTAAACTAAGAAAAATAAAAGCCATATAACTTCTGAGAATACAAAATGTCCTGGACCTTTATTAAGTTAGAACATTTTCCCATGTAAAGGTGGGAAGGTTTACTGGTGAATAATAGCTGGATCCCATTGGACTGAAATGTGCTATTGTAATGATGCACAAGAGAAGTAGATGAGGACAGAGAAACAGGTCAACTGCCTAGAGCTGCCATACTTCAAAGGGCACCTCTAGGGCAGTGATTTTTTTTTTTCCTTTCAAGAAAATGAACAGGCAGCAGTTTTCTAAGTTGCTTGTGATGCTGCAGAAAGAATCCAATTGAAACATGTGTCAGTCTAAAGCAATTATCTTATCCCCTCCTTAGACATTGTGCCCCAAGATGGCCAGTTTACATCATGTAACAGATTTAGAATGACCACATGCCATAACCCGTTACCAAGCCTATTAGGTAGCAGATGAGAATCAAGTTATTGGGTCAGGGTTTCCTTGGGGAAGGTCACTTCCTATCTGCGTCTCATTAGTTAGAGCTATTTATAATCACTTAATCAGTCAGGCACTAAAGAAGGTAAAGCTTTCTTGGAGGAATCTATTTTTGAAGGGGTTACCGCCACATCAGACAGGGCTTAAGTAGTTTGGCAAACATCATGTACAGCATGAGAGAATCACCTTGTGGGTGGGGTGATCCCGAAAAGAATGACATCACAAACATGGCAGGCCTGCCCAGCCATCCACCACCAAACGAGGCTGACAAAGCCTACTGATTAGTAAATTGTTTGAGGGTTATCCATGAGCCCTGAAGCACACTGGATAACATCTCTGAACTGCCTCTGTGTCTCATTCTTTTTGGCTGGTGTCTGAGTGTAAGGAAATATGGTATTGGTCCCACTGCAGATAGTCAGTTTGGGCAGATTTGAAGCCATTGAATAATCAAGGAGCTGAGTGTTCTCTCCTTGGCACCAGTGGAAATCTGAAATATCTCCACTAACTTCAGTGAAAATAGACTTTGGCTCCAAATACGTAATGAATTGACAAAAGCTAAAACCCCGTTGCAACAGACTGCATTGAAATAATGGAATTCCTGATGTAGAAAATGTTCGGCTGGTGGCTGTTGGGTAGGATGGCCAAATCTGTCTTCTCAGCATATATTGTTGTAACCAATGCTTTCTCTTGCCGGGAGGGAGGGGGGCGGTACTCATATCTTGATAGTAAATTTGAAAAACTCCCACCTCCCTTCTTTCTGCACCACCCCTTTTATTCAAGCAGCACACTCCTGTCCCCTGCTGATCCCCCACCCCCACCCCGCAGCTGAGCAGTGGAGCAACAAAAAAGGTGCTGGTACTCTGTATCCCTGTGTATCGTTACCAAAAAAGCACTGATCATAACAATTAGCAAAAAAGGATGCCTATGAGGGCACATATGTGTAAGAGTGATCCTCCTCCTCCTGCCAATACAGGTCTTTGTTATGGAAGGTAGTTTCCTCTTAGCCTTTCTAGACAGATGTAATTTGTGGATGGGAAATAGCAACCCTTGTCCTGTTTAGCACTTTTAATCTGGGATTTATGACTGCAACACTGCTCTTAACTTGCCAGTGTTGACAGGTTTTCTCCACTGATACTATAAAATGGCTTCCAATAGTGTCAGCTGTTGCAACCGTTTCTTTAATAACCAACTCTCATTGTACTCAAGACAAACATTGTCAATTAACAGTGTTAATTCATGCAAACACAGTGCACCAACATAATCTAATATTCAAAAAAGGATAGGCTTGAGGAAGCAATTTAGCTGACTAAGGTTCTGACATGGGTTCTTTGTGTGTGTGTGTGTGTGTGTGTGTGTGTTGTTGTTGTTGTTGTTGTTGTTGTTTGAGGAGACAATAAGCCCCACACTAAAAAATATTCAGCTGCTACTTTCAATGGAATATTCTTGCCTGATGATTATCCTCCTTTTCACTCAAAGAAGCCAAAATGGTGGTGCTGCATTGACATCATTGAAGCCATCTTGAAACCTGAGGAATAAGAGAAATAGGAATGTCTTGGTGTTGCCTGATCTTTGACTCTTTAGTAATTTGGATAGGGTTGAAGGCTCAGAGGTGGATTTAATCAGAAGTCAATGAGGTTCTTAGTCCCTGAATCAGGCTACAGAGAGTTTTGCAAGGACCCCTGGGATGTATGACAGGAATATTCAACGCCAATGATCAAATATGTATGATTTTAGAGATTTTATTAAAATAACATAAAATAATAAACAGATAAGGCAAATAGATATATGGATAAACCAAATTAAAAGGATAACACAATGAATAATTATTTGAATGCAGTCTTTCAAGATATATCTAAGCTATATTTTTATTGTATGTTTTGGATTAATATAATCACACCCTTTCCTGTTGACCTGATCAAGAGAGATGTCTGGTCCCTCAGCTCTGGTGCAGATGGGTGGAAGATAGCTAGAGCTAAGAGCTATAAGACTAAGACTATTGATAATACTTAAATATTTTAAAACAAAAAACTCTAACTAAGAAAAGAAGAAGATCAAAGAAAGAGTAGTTGGTGAACATGCCCTGGCAACACTGTGTTGCCCTTTTCATACCCTAAATAATATGGGCTCTCCTTCCAAATTCAAACTTGGCTCTGTTACTCCCAGATTCTTGGGGTATGCTTCTTTTATAGGCTGGCAAGTTCTTGTGTATTAATGACCCATTATGGGTATACCTGCCTTCTTTCCAGATGGTTCTGAACAGTGTGTTCTTCACACTTATTGTTATTTTTGGTTCTTCTGATGAGTTTTGTGGTGGACTTGTGAAATTTGTCTCGGCATAATCCAGTCCCCCCCATTTTGTTACCTCCTGACTGTTGAGGTGCTAAAGTCGTAACCGCATATAGAAGCTTCTTGCTCTTTTTTGGGTCAAAGGTCCCAAATATATGCATGCTTAGCTTTCATGCAGGATGTGGCCAGCAGGCTCTTGCATTACAGCATTGCTAAATATATGTTTCTGATTTTGTTATCATGAAGCAAATTCTTAAACTTACAAAGAAACTTAAGTCTATAAAACTCTATGCGAGGAAAAATATATATGAGCAAACAGTCTAGATCTATGGGCTACTACTTCAGTTAGCACATTGATAAAGGAGAATTTCTGAAAATGACAGCAAATTGAAAGCAAGTGCTAGGATTATGCAGTTGGGAGACAGTATCAGTTTAACTATTGATAAAGGTCAACAACTTTACATTATAAATATAAAAGGTCTTGGCTCTCCACTCTCCTTGCACTGTTTTCTCTGGGGCAGGCTGTGCTGAGAGTCAGTCCAGCCTGCTATGCTATAAGTACAAGCCACAATAAATATGTTTCTTCCAGCACTAGCAGACAACTTCTCACCTCCAACCACCGAAATGCAAACCAACACCTAGATTCCTCCTTGTCTTGTTCACATAACCCATTTCAGAAGGATCAATACCTCAAGAGTGGTCTTCGGTATGGAGGGTGGAAACACTTTGGTTTGTGGCTTCTGGGTGTGGATATGTGGTCCCAGCTCTGGTGGGTACTGATGCTGGCAGGGACGGAATATTTTCTTTTTAATCATTGGTTTTATACTGGTCCAAAAACATTTGTACTGGTCTAGCCACCAGTAATGTTTCTCTAATCTGGCAAACCAGATCTTAAAACATTGGTGCCACCTAACTTATTAAATTAGTTTAAATGTAACTGAATGTTCATTACACGTAATACGTATTGTTTCACAAAACATAAGACAAGTTCATTCATGCTGTTAGCTGGCTTCTTCTTCCAGCAAAGTAGGAGAGGACATTTGAGTCTCATGTTGTTGTCTTTGACCTCACAGAATTGCTTGTTCTCTTGTTCAAGAGGACCCATGAAAACCTTCTGAAGCAAAATGGAGAAGGCATTGGGTTTAACTGAGATTTATTTGTGAGTATGGTATTTTTCCCTCTAAGTTTCACTGAGCTGCTGCAGCTCTTATCAAACTATATGTGAGGAAAGGCTGTGTGTGATGTTAGCAGGATGGTGGGATTCAAGGAGCCTGGTTAAGAGAGGGAACCACAGCTAAGATAGAGCTAAATAGTCACAGTGCTTTTAGTTGTGTCAGACTACTGAAAAGAGTTTTACACAAGCACACACACATAGGATCGGATGAGAGAATCACCTACAATGGAACAGGTGATTTGCACACCAACTAGGGCAGAGAATTCATCAGGATCCACCTTTAATAGAAAGAGGAGAGTCTCTCCTGACCCTAGTGATTGCAGAAGTGATTAAGACTCATGTTGGGACTGTGCAGTAGCTCTGTATCATACAGAGTAGCTTTCATTTCCAATTGAAGGTTTTGTGAAGTGAAATTCCCTGTCCAGAGACACTTTGTGAAATGGAGGGAAGGAAAACTGAGCTAATTTACAATGCCTTTTTTTTCTGCAGAAAGAATCTAGGGAACTTTCCCAGAGGGAAAAGTATGAAGAGATCTCATTAAAGGCTCAGCTCCTGAAATGTTAATAGCAGTGGTGAGCATGATTCACCATAAACATCCCATGTTATTGGGTGTGGTATTAATGCCTGACTAGACAGGCAGAGAGAATGTGTTCCTTATGCCCCAGCTATTCTTTCATCTTCCTTTACCTTTAAACTGTGGAAAAATTTAGGAATCTAACTCTTGTTACCCAAAACCAATCATGTATAACTCCAGTGCTCTTTGGGATGACTGTATCAGAAACTCAGGACTGATTTCAAATTACAACCACATGTGGTGCTAATGCTACAAGAAGAGAGAAGAGTGAGTAGGAAGCTGGATAAATCTGAATGCCATGCCCCCGTGTACAGATTTCCTGGATGATGGTGAGCCCTGTGATGTAAGCTTCTGGGCCCTGAGTAGCTTAGCTAAAACAATCAAATACATTTTATTTATAGCCCGATTAGATTAGGAAGAACAGTAGAGCTGTACGCTAATCAGGTCAGATATACTGTATAGTCATCCGCTATGATACCAAATGAGGACAAGGCTAGGTTTCCAATCCAGGCCCTCCTTTTCCTGTTGTGCTTGATGAAAATTAATAAATACTTAGTTGTGTGGATGTGTTGTAATTACTTTCACCTTACTGGAGAGCACAGAATAAATGGTGTCTTTTCCCTACTCTGGAAAAGTGCATCTCTTATTGTGCTGATTCAATTAAATCCTTAGGAATAATGTTATCATACAGCAGGAACTCCTGGTAAAAATACAGGCCTCATAGCATCTTCATTTTGAGAGCTGGTATGGGGACATGAGGAGCAGTGAATTAGGGCAGGAAGTACATGTACCGATTAAAGCAGGAAGTTCCCACTCCTGGGCTGTGTTTCTTCTTGTACAAGTCTCCTAAACTTTTCATGCCTCGGTTTCCCACTTTAAAATGGAGCTAATAATCTTCTTTAGTTCACTAAAGCAGTGGTTTTCAAACTGAGGGTCAGGACCCACTAATGGGTCACAGACCCTCCGGCACTGGGTCACAGCACCCCTGCTGCTGCCACGAAAAAAACTGGAATGCATTGCTCAAAAATGTCATTGTTGGGTCACGGGCATGAATGATTTTTTTCAACTGGGTCCAAAGAAAAAGAGTTTGAAAACCACTGACCTAGAGTGTCATGAGACTTAATGAATATTTGTAATGTATTTGATGCCCTCACATCAAGCAATAGCCCTTTAAGACAAGGCCTATGGGAGTCAGTGTTTGATTTAGATGCATTATGCTACTACTCATGAGTCTAATGGGAGCTACAGTTGTGAATCAGCATGGGTGAAAGGGAAACCTGCCCTTTTTATCTGATGGGCAGAAGAGTGTCTAATGCCAGTGCTCCCACTTAGCTGATGAAGCACCCATATATCCTCATTTGGTAATGTGTTTTTCTTTCAGTTAGAGGCACAAATGAGGCCTGAAGGTGAATTTTGTGCCTATTTCAGGTTGGGCAGCAACCCCAGTCCAGTGGGCAATGAGAAGTACAAGTTTATTTCTCAGACAAGCAGAAAGAACAGATATCAGCATCTCTGACAGATGAAGCAAGAGGATCTGCAGATAACCTGCTGAAGGAGCAACCTTGAGGATCACATGGAGGATGGATTAACACTCCCTGACATAAAATACCATAGCAGGGTCCCATTTTTCAAGTTGAACTTTTTATATGGTCTTCTTATTAACACATCTCTATGAGATTTTGATTACCTTTGCTTTGCACGGCTACTATGAAACAATCCCAGTATTTATATTCTTTGGCATTCTGTCACTTCTGTTGCCACTAATGCCCAAATATAGGCAAGATGATAGCACATTCCCTGATATGGTGACCAGATGTCCTTATTTTATAGGGACAGTCCTGATATTCAGGACTTTTTTTTAATATAGGCAACTATTACTCCCCAACTCCTGTCCTGATTTGTCACACTTGCTAGCTGGTCACCCTATTTCCTGGCTGTGTTTATTCTAGTGAGAAAGCCAACATGT
>ML685875.1:1284785-1304870 GCA_007922175.1 Pelusios castaneus | reverse complement strand
AACTGAGCTGGGCGATTCTTTAGAGAATCGGGGGTTTACTGGTGGAATTAGAATTCTGGGACATTTCCGGAGGTTTCATATTGCGCGGCAGCCGTACACACACGAACTATCGTGGAACAGCTGTTCCGCGGTAACCGCTACCACCCTCGTTTTGGTGGTTTACATGTTGCTCGGTAAGACGGCTGTTACCGTGCAACAACATGGATTTGTGTGTGGACGCTGTGCCTGTTATTGCGCAATAACGAGCATTATCGCACAATAACTTTGCAGTGTGTACAAGGCCTGAGTGACTTGCCTATACTTGTGCAGAAAGTTGGAAGCAGAGCAGGGAACTGAATCCAGGTGTCCTACATCCCAGAACAACACCATTGGAGCATTCTTTCTCTCCCTCCCATTTCTTTATTTCTTTCTTATTTAGAAGAATTCCATGGACCATTTAAAAAAAATTGAGTAAAAGTTTTTAGGGAGCAAATAAAAGTACTTTATGGGACACATTTTTCAAGGATAAGTGCAAGCTTTGCAGGCAAAAAAGCCTGAGCTCTTAGCTCTTATATTTGGGCAGACAATTACTACATATCAATGCTCCTTTCTGGCAAACAGCAGGTAGACCCTCTGCACTTTGCATGAAGTCCTATTGAATTGAACTCTGAGCAGGGTTGCCAACCTTTCAACTTAGTTCTTACTGATAAAGGTGAGGTTTTTCCTGCTGCTGGAAGAAAACGGCCTTCAGAGGCAAATTTGGCAGCAGGTGGCTTGAAAACAGCAGAAAGCAGCAGCTCCAGACAGTTTCAGAGGCTCCTAAAGGGGCAATGCTGGCTTCAGTTCTTAAAGCAGCAACTGTCTTTCAGCAGGCTAATCTCCTGCTGATGAGTGAGGGAAAAATTTTCACAGACATTTCTTTTTTAATTAAGGACAGCAGTAAATTTCTCTGCTTTTTTATTGAATCATAGAAACTGGAAGGGACCACGAGAGGTTATCGAGTCCAGTCCCCTGCACTCATGGCAGGACCAAGTACCCTCTTAAACCATCTCTGACAGGAGCTTGTCTAACCTTCTCTTAAAATCTTCCAATGATGGAGATTCCACAATCTGCCTCGGCAACTTAATCCAGTGGTTAATCACTCTGACAGTTAGAATTTTTTCCTAATGTCCAACCTAAACCTCCCTTGTCATAATTTAAGCCTATTGTTTCTTGTCCTATCATTGGTGGTTAAGGAGAAAAATTTTTTTCCCTCCTCCTTGTAACAAATTTTTAGGCACTTGAAAACTGTTATGCTCCTTCCCAGTCTCCACTTTTCCAGACTGAACTATCCCAGCCCTTTCAATCTTCCCTCATAAGTCAAGTGTTCCAGACCTTTAATCATTCTTGTTGCTCTTCTTTGGACTTTCTCCAATTTCTCCACATCTTTCCAGAAATGACACAATACTCCAGTTGAGGCCTAATCAGCATAGAGTAGAGTGGAAGAATTACTTCTCATGTCTTGCTTACAATACTCCTGTTAATATATCCCAGAATGGTGTTTGCTTTTTTTGCAACAGTGTTACATGTTAACTCGTATTTAGCTTGTGGTCCACTATGACACCCAGATCTCTTTCTGCAGTACTCCTTCCTAGGCTGTCATTGCCCATTCTGTATGTGTGCAATTGATTGGTCTTTCCTAAGTTCACTTCTCTTTATTGAATTTCATTCACTATTTCACTAGTTTGTCCAAATCATTTTGAATTATGATCCTGTCCTCCAAAGCACTTGCATCCCCCTTTACTGACTGTCCATAAGTTTATGGATGGCTGGCTACCCTGCCATGCAGGTTAAGGGATCCTCTGGAATGGAATTTGTTGCAGGGTTGAGGCCAAATATAGAAACTATTTAGGAGCCTCACCAGCCTGTTTTGTGTTCAGTCAAACAAGATTTCCACACAGCTACTTGACTGTGCCCAAATTTATTGCACAGTGCACCCAGGCCTCAGCCTTCTCTTATAAAAATATGGTGCTGTGTGACTGAGGAGAGGGGAAGAAATACTCTATTGTTCTGTCAACCCTGACCCAGTGGGCTGGAGTAAGTGCCTGAATGATTAGGGTGAATCAGAGCCTCTCTTAATGAGGTAAGGAGAAACAGTTGGTGACCAGACCAGTAGAGTATATAGGGTTGGACAGAAACTAGAGAGGAAGAGTTATTGTCAAGCAGCATAGAGAGAAGCTGTGTATAAGATTGCTTGTTGAAAGGGCAGAGCTCTGAGCCCCTACGAGATCTGGGGTTGGACTAGGGACTTAACTGTGAGTACTGTAAATAAAGGGCATGAGTGACAGCAAACTGAACAATGTGGTGAGTCTTTTTTTGAGGTCTGGATACCAGGGGAGTGGGACCTGAGGGACAAGAAGATCGCCAGGCAAAGGGAACTGCTATGTGCTTTAATTCCATAAAAAGACAGGTTAGGAGAGTCCTTGGAAATATATGATTAGTTTTGAAACTGGATGTGATTAAATTCTATTTAAGAACAGGCAAGAAGCAAAATACACGTGTGGACAGTGATGGAGATAAAGAATGCTATCCCCTATGCAGCGAAAGCTGTAATAGAATGTATCAGCTAGTTTGTTTCTTCGAGTGTCTCCTATTAGTGTCTTTCCTTTTATTAGCACAGAGTTAACACATGGAAGGCATTTTGTGCCCTTTCCCCATTGACTCCTCCATTAATTGCCCTGGATATTTTGTAAAGTTCTTCCTTTTTTATGGAAGGCTGTTGAAGACAGGTTAGTAGATGTTTAAGGGTATTTGTTTTACAGCTACTGACTTTGGCCTTGTAGCCTTTGCAGTAATTGCAGTACAAAATTTCTATAATACGGAGGTGGGGAAGATCTGACTTTCAAGCTCTTAGCACCCATAATAGAAGTCAGATTTTCAGAAGCGTTCACTTATTTTGAAGGCAACTGAAGGAAGGCCAGGGTAAAACTCAGGCCTCAATGAAGCCAGTAGCAATACTCCCATTGATTTAAATGGGTTAGGCTGGATTTTCAAAAATCCCCAACAGGATACCATGAAATCCTTATGGCTAGGTGTTCCAAAGGAATCTGCACCCAGTGTGAGTTGAGAGTTGCACTGGACTCTTTTTGGCAACTTGTTCCTCATTGCCTTTTAAATAAAGAAGTGCTTTAGTGGTTGGGGAATCCCTTGTTGAGATGCAGTCCATTGCTTTACAATAAGGAACAGTCTGCCACTGCATTCTGATTGGCTGAAAGCTTTGCCTTTTATATTGAATTATTAAATATAATCTGCTTTTCTTTGTGCTATAATACTGTATATGAAGATCATTATTATTTACATATATAGTGGCAAAATGCCTGGAACATAAAACATGGCTCCTGCCCAGAAGGGATTATAGTCTGGACTAGAGAAAATGGAATATGCGAGGTGTCAAGGTAGAAGTCTAGATCCTGAGCCACCTGGAATAGTATTGAAGATTTTAGCTTCTTGTTTTTAATCATTCATATTAAACCAATTGGTTAGGTAAAAAGTGGCAAATAATACGTTCTAGTAATGTAACTTCTGTGTTATACAAAAACCCTAAACCTGCTGGAAGATCTTGGCATGACATAGCACATCATTTAGAGGCTTGCTATGCGTACAATGGATGGAAAGGATCTTCTTCAATAATCAGACTCTGTGAAATTGGTCATTGACAGCATTTGTAGCACAGTAGCTAGCAATGAATAAACATGTCTAGACAAATAAAAATTTCCACTGAACTTCCACAATCCTCTTTTCTACCCTCTCGCAGCTATTTAGTACCAAACTTAGCCTTTTTCTTCTGATTTATCTATAGATGGATACATTGGGTACCTTTTTCTGAAATTTTACTGTATGTTAAAATTCTTTTTCCTTGTGCTTGTTTCTTTTCTTCCCCTTTCCACTTTTGGGTTGGGGTGCGGAGGAAGAAGGAAGGGCAGCACGTGATTAGCTATGGTGAAATAGTTTGGTTGGGGCTCCTACACAACTGGAAAAGGGGCAATCAGGAGACGGCTTGATGGTTTTTAGATTGTAACTAAGGCTATGTACACACGATCAGATTAAAGTGCAACATGGCAATCGCGCTATTAAAAACACGTGACCTTTATTGCGGGAGAGCGCGTACACATGTCACTCCTTGCAACGCAACAGAATTCTTTGCAATATCATGGTGTAGCGCAATGAATTCTGGGCACCTATCCCACAGTTCAATTTTCCCTCAATTGGCGCTTGGAATTCTGGGATGAAGGAAAGGAACGCAAAGCGCCATGGGTAAACTCTCATTTTCCCGTGGTGCACTGTGTTCCCCTTGCTTCTTCCTTGTTGCCAATAGCAACTCACGCCTATTTTCAACAGTGCAGTGACGCACTACTTGCAAGCAATCACAACTGCGACAGCATGGATCCTGCTCTAATCTCCACTGTCACCGTCAGCATTCTAAATACATCTCGGCTGGTTGCTCAGTATGCAATGAGCTCCGAATCAGACAAGGACGCTGAGCAGCAGGGGCTGATTGATGCCCTGCAGAGCAACAGCACCGCATTGCTCAGCTCCTTCACTGATCATCTGCACATGGTGCAACGCCGTTTCTGGTCGCGAGAGACGAGCACAGAGTGGTGGGATCGCATTGTTATGCAGCTGTGGGATGACAAGCAGTGAGTAAACTTTTGAATGCGGAAAGCAACCTTTCTGGAATTGTGTTCAGAGTTGGCCCCTGCCCTGCGACGTAAAGACACCAACATGAGGTCAGCCCTAACCGTGGAGAAGCGTGTTGCAATTGCTCTCTGGAAGATGGCGACTCCTGACTGCTACCGGTCGGTTGCAAACCAGTTTGGAGTTGGGAGGTCCCCCGTCGGATTAGCCCTCTCACAAGCGTGCCGAGCCATCAGTCGCGTTCTGCTATGGAGGACGTTGGGCAATGTTCGTGAGATTGTGGAGGGCTTTGCTGCCATGGGATTCCCTAACTGCGGGGGAGCCATAGATGGCACACATATCCCAATTTTGGCTCCAGACCATCTTGCAACCAAGTACATAAACAGGAAGGGCTACTTCTCCATGGTGCTGCAAGCACTCATGGAACACAAGGGGCGTTTTACGGACATCAATGCTGTGTGGTCGGGAAAGGTGCATGATGCCCGCATTTTCAGGAACACTAGTCTGTACCGGAAGCTGCAAGGGGGTACCTTCTTCCCAGATCAAAAAATTACTGTGGGGGATGTGGAGATGCCCATAGTCATCCTTGGAGACCCGGCATACCCACTGATGCCATGGCTCATGAAGCCGTACACCGGGAACCTGGATCGCAGCAAGAAGTGATTCAATTACCGATTGAGCCGCTGCAGAATGACTGTGGAGTGTGCCTTCGGCCGCTTAAAAGGGCACTGGCGCTGTTTGTATGGGAGGATGGACTTGGATGAGGACAACATCCCTGCTGTAATTGCGGCGTGCTGTGTCCTTCATAACATTTGTGAAAATAGGGGAGAAAAGTTTTCCCCGGGGTGGGCTATGGAGGCACAGCGCCTCGAGGAAGCATACGAACAGCCAGCCACTAGGAGTATTAGGGGGGCCCAACGAGGAGGGGATCGCATAAGGGAGGCACTCAGGGAGCATTTCAATGATGCCTTCCCATAGTTCACTTCAAGGACGCATCAAGTGCACCTTATGAGATTTTCACTGTGTACAAATAAAGCCACTCTTCAAATTTTCTGTTACTGTTTTTATTAAAAGATAAAAGGGGGAGGCTGGGGGGTTTTGGAGGGGTTACAGGTGGGTGTAGCTGTGGGTCTCTTAAAAAGTAGCTCTGTGAGGGACTGGATGTTGCAGTAGACCAGGGGGGACGGGTGGCCTTCAAATAAATGCTTTGAAGGACTACGGGGTGTGGGAGGCAGACACGGCTAAACTGTCTGGAGTGGAGCCCGTACATTAATCTCCTGGGTCTGCAGAGCAATCATGCTCTTGAGCAGTTCTGTTTGCTCCTTCATGAGGCTTATCAGTTCGTCCCTGTGTTTCTGCCTCCTCTGTTGGGATTCCTCTCTCCAGGCTCGAATCTCCCTCGCGGATGCCTCTGTTGTTTTCATCAGCTCCTGAAACATATCCTCCCTGTTTCTTCAAGCACGCCGCCGAATGTTTCTCATGCGGTCAGCTGGGGTAGACACCAGCCTTGTGAAGGTCGAATCTAATAAAAAAAAGAATAATAAAGCTGTTGTTAACACATAGCTTAGATAACCAATGTAACCTTCCAGTAGCACATTTCACTGGAAGGTACAAGGCATTCAACATCCTATGCTTTGCTGAAGCGGACAAGGTACGTCCTAATAGAAAGCTTACTGGGGGCTAACATTCTGCACAGGGCACACTGATGGAACCTGATATCTCTCTCCTCAGAGTACCCCTGCCAGCTAGAATACATATCCTACATGCCACCAGATGCCAGCCAGGACCGTATGCTGCTGCCTTGTGTGCTGTCATGGTTCCCAGTGCTGTGCTTTGCAGCTGGCGAGGCCAAGTATCCTTATACGGGAGCATAGACACATACGCTATCCCATCTAACCTGAGTAGGAGTCTCTGGCGGTACATTGAGGAAACCTTTACTGACCTAAATACAGATGATTTTTTGACAATCACTGCTTGTGTTGATGCACTTCTAATGAATGCAGAGTAAAGAGCATGCACAGCGGGGACCGAGACAGCAAGCACCCCCACCCCGGACAATGATTTTTTAGCGGGAGCCATAGCTGCACGGAAGAGAAACTTACCTGAACCCCCCTCTGCCGCCTCTGAGGACATGCTGCAATTCATGTCTTGGGTGGATGTCTCAGCGGGGGTGCAGAAGAGCTCCTGGCTACACGCTGTTGCACTCTCCTCCAGGTCATCCTCCATCTCTTCCTCCTCATCGATCATGTCCTCATCCTGCTCGGCTCTGGCATTCAGTGGAGGGGGGGGGGCGATGTGTCCACAGGACTCTTAGCAGTGGTTGTGGGGTCCCCACTGAGGATGGCTTCGATCTCCTTGTAGTACCTGCATGTAGCAGGCGCTGATCCTGAACGGCGGTTTGCCTCCTTCACTCAGTGAGAGGTTATTCTTAGCTCCTTCACCTTTGATCTTCACTGCACAGTGTCTCTCTCATGACCTCTCTCGGGCATGGCCCAAGAAATTATGTCATATGTATCGAAGTTTCGCCTGCTGCCGCATAGCTGCGCCTGCACAGCAGACTCTCCCCAGATGCTGATCAGGTCCAGCACCTCTGCCGTGCTCCAAATGGGTGCGCGTCTTCCACGATGGGCCGCCATTGCTAGGTAAGATCGGAGCTGCACTCCACTCCACGAGGAAGAGAACAGGAAGTGAAACAGAGGAGAAATTCAAAAATCCTGGGAATCGAAACAGGGCGGGGACTGTTTCGTCACGGCCACAGAGCGGGTGGGGGGAAGACCAGAGAGGACGACTTTGGAATGCTGGGACACTTCTGGAGGCCAATCATTGCGCGGTAAGCGTACACATGAGTGGAAAGGCGCAACAGCTGTTCCGCGTTAACTGCTACCACCCTCGTCGAGGTGGTTTTTGTATTGCGCTACAACTGGGCTGTTGATGCGCAAGAGCCCTATTGCACATGTGTACGCTGTTGCTGTTATCGCGTGGTAATGACTCTTAATGCGCGATAAAGTGATTGTGTGTACATGGCCTAACTAAACCTGCACCGTTGACATATTGTTTGTTGTCTGGCTATCTTTTATTTGTCTGTCTTGTCTAATAGATTGTGAACTATTCAGGGTAAAGAATATCTTTTGTTCTGTGCACAGCACAATGGGGCTTCAATACTAATTCAGATTTCTAAGCATTATTTGAATAATAGTGATCTATGGACAGACTGCGAATATTCTAAATTTGAGCTTGCAAATTTAGAATATTTACAGTCTGTCCATAGACGATTGACGAAGTGGGATTTTCTCCCACGAAAGCTCATGCGATTAATAAATCTGTTAGTCTTTAAAAGTGCCACAAGACTCTGTTGTCTTTCTACAATAGACTAACACGGCTACCCCTTTGGAATTCATTATTATTGTTATCCTTGGTTAGATAAGTCACATTACTTTTGTTCCATGTTTGGATAAGCATGCAAACACTTCCAGCCCAAGTTTAGAAATTCATTCCCCATAAAATTTGTGCCTACAAATGATAAGTAAACCATAAAAGAAATGAACACAAAACAGGTACAAACATGGCCAGAGCAAATCAGTCACTATTTGAGTGATAATTGTGGACTAGTTTTTGCTTTATTGCCTAGGCTTTGTTTAAAAATTAGTTAAATTGAGTGAAAAGGTGGAGGAGCAACAATAGGTCTGGGCAAGAAGTGAAGGGAGATCAAACAAAAATTCTCCTCTGAAGAGAGAGAGAGATCCTTTCACCTAACAAGTAGAAATGTTCAGTAATAATCTATGTTTAAGACCACCATTCTTTCTAACCTACCCCAGATATTTCAACCCATGGTTTTAGGTGAGCACATAAAACAAGCAATCTGTAAATGGTATGGATATACTCTTGGAGTAAAAAGATGTTATTGAAAATGCTTTGATACAGTTCTTTTTTATTTTCTGCCAACAATCACTCCATCTGCTTAACCTTCCGTAGGCCTGTGGGCAGATGCGTTTATAGGGTTGAAAACTGTAGATAGTTTGGTGTATGAGCAATCAGCAGTTTCCTAGTGCATTTTTCTCATGCAACTGAAGAGGGCCTGGGAAAGGTGAAATTACATATGTGTCACAGAAATTACAGAGCACAGGAAATGTAACTGCTTAGCAGGGTCCCAGCTGACGTCAGTGACATTGGTATCAATTGAAATACATATGTCCAGAGGAATGTTCTCAAAGGTAGCACTGTTTTACCCAACAGTGTGTTTCTTTTCACCATTCAGACACTGTGTAAAGAAATCAAATGCTCTGCAGAAAAGACTCCGAAACTTTTATATGCTTATGGGGAGATGTAATCGTTTTTACGTTTTACAAGGGTTTCCTTGCTACTGTATTTCTATACCCTTGTAGTGGTGTATCTGCCTATACAAATGACTTCTTTTGCCTTTGTCAGAGAAGAAAGTTAATTAATTATACCTTCTTCCTGTTAAGAGATAATTAGGTAGCTTCTATTGTATTCAAGTCAAATGACTAAATGATTGAAAATGGAACAAGAAGGAACCACATTGAGATATAACTAGTGGTACAGAAACTAAAACAATAATACTAAATAATAATACCTGGTTATATTGCTTCAGAAGAAGAAATCACTTAGTAGTATGATGGGTAATAATTAGGAGACCACATTTAAAATGCTACTTTTTCTTTTTGCAGATAATCAAAATAATATTATCAGATCTATTACCTGTGGCAATGATGTATAGATTTCTATATTTCTTTAATTATTTGTTGTTAGCCATTGTACAAACACACAGGATGATACCGTCTCTACCCTAGGGAGTTTACAGTATTGATAGACTATGTAAGGCAACCAACAAAAACAAAAGCCACAGATGAATGTTTTGTGAGTTAATATTACTTTTTTTGTGGGTGGAGTCTCAAAACATATGTACTTGTGCAGCCAATAAGCTGCCATGTTGTCATATGAAACGGTTATATGGGATAATGATTGGTGGCCCAGTTCTCAATTTCCTAGCTTCTGTAGGGTTTTCTGAGAATTCGAACATTGACTTCTTTATATAATACTCTCCTCCTTATTCCAGCCCCTTTCAGTAAAGGGGAATGATAGAATAAAAGAGAGCTGCCAGACCTCGATTACAGCCTTAAATGTCATCCTTGATTTCAATTGCTCCTGTCTGTGCAGAATAGAGATGTAACAGAACTTCACTTAGCAACTGAGTGTTTCTGGTGGCAAAATACCCATTCTTGACAAAAGTCTTCCATTAATCAGAAATCCATTAAAACCTCAGTTATGAACACCTTGGGAATGGAGGTTGCTTGTGACTCTCAAATGTTCATAAAACTGAACAAAATGTTGTGGTGTTCTTTCAAAAGTTTACAGCTGAACATTGACTTAATACAGCTTGGAAACTTTGCAGAAGAAAAATGCTGCTTGTAACCATCTTATTTTACAAGGAAACAAGCACAGATGAAACTCTCCCTTGTCAAATCTTTTTTTAAAAACTTTATGGGTTTTTTAAGTAGTTTGTTTTGTAATGTTTTTTTTTTCTTGTGTGTCTTTGCTGGTGTCTGATTGCATACTTCTGGTTCCAAGTGACGTGTATGGTTGACTGGTCAGTTCATAACTCTGGAGTTTGTTACTCTGAGGTTCTACTGTGTCTCCAAAAACCTCATTTTACACATGAGAAAGATTACAGGCGGGCAGAGTTGGCCCTGACAAGACTCATGGCTGAAAAGGTAGCAAAGCATTTAACAAGCTACTTTTTACATTTATGTATAACTAGTTCAGGGACATATGTAGGTGGAAAGGAAAATGTAGGTGATATAATAGAAAACAGAAAGAATAGAAGACCCCACTTCCTCAAATACGCACGCACACGCAAAAATACTGCATTTACAAGTACCACAAAATTAGTAGTACATACACAAAGAGAAAGCCTTTAATTATATGTAGTGCAGGCAACAGATGATGATAGGGATTAAACTGGTAATGGATTGAAGACATGAACATACATATCACTCAGATATTGATATTTTCTTTGCCAGCTTGGGAAGAGAAACTGAATATTGTCTCAGCATTCACCCTTGACATATGTATTCTCTACGGCTGTGTCTGCATTAGCCTTTTCTTCTCAAATTTTCCCTCTGTTGCCTACGCTGGAGGATGGATGCATGTAGATTAGCCACTAGTATTTTAATCACAGTGCTGTCTAACTCTGCTCTGAACAGGGCTACATAGCACACAGGTTAAAACGGTGGTTGTCACTAAAGCTCTGTCTGTACTAGCACTACCACTGGTGGAGCTGCATTCATGGGAAATTTTAAGAAGAAGAAGAAGAAAAAAAATAAAAAACGCTGGTGTTGCAAAGACTTGTGAGCCTTGTTGTTTGTCAACAGCCCTTGCATGGAGAATTGGCTCTGCTGGGTTTGCAGGATGGTTCACTGGTCAGGAAAGACAATAAACAAAATTTTCATGATCCAGTTCAGGTCCATTTTGGCCGGATTCTCTACTCATTTAAACTACTTTTACATCACACTAACTCCATTGCCTTCAGTGGATTACTCTATTTTTACATCCACATATAGTAACTGAAAGCAGAATCAGATCCTTCTTTGATTTTACAGATGGACTTGCTCTAGCCTATTCTATGGACCTAGGACCGAGTTTTCTGCTGGGAACAGAAATCTGACTCTAGCTGGCCAATGGATACGACATTCAGCTGGAGTTAAGATTGCACAGCTGGCATCTGCCCAACTTCCATCCCTCCACTCTGGCTCATGGAATCACAGAAATGTAGGCTGAAAGGGACTTCAAAAGTTTGTCTAATACATCTCCCTGCATGGACGCAGGATTAATTATATACACCAGGTGTGTCAGGAGCACATCAAGGGTGGGACAAAGCACAGTTACATTCCATCAATTTTCAGCGGGTATACAATTCCATGAAGGCCAGACATAACTAACATAGGTTAGATTATTCCCTCTCATGTGTATACACATGCCATCTGCAGAGCAACATTCTGTAGATGCATTTGGAGGTCCACAAGCCATTTTAAAGCTCCCTCTCTGATGTTGTAGATATCATCCAATTCACCTTTGAATCCATATTAGGGGCACTATATTATGATGTTTAATGGTTTGGATGTTCTCACCACTGTTGCATAAAGGGGAGTCTTTGGGTAGATCTACACTGGCAATTTAGGTTGACTTAAGTAGCCTTAAATCGACCTAGATTACTCCCCGTTCACACTGGACTTTCATTGTCAATTTAAGAAATTCCTTAAATCAACTTAATGAAAGCTTAAGTGATTTAGTAAGAACTGCCAGTTACATCGACCTAATCCTTAAATTGATGCCTTAGGTTGACTTAAGTACAGTGTGGACATGGATTAACTGTTAAGTCGACTTTATTAAGATCAGTTAGGTTGACTTACTAAGTCCATGTTCAGGGTAACCACTTTAAGTCAACTTAATAAAGTCACCTTTAAGTTGACTTAAAATTGACCTTATTAAGTTGATTTAACAAAGTCGACCTAACTTTTTCTAGTGTATACATAGCCTCTGATTTTTCTACTTGGGTATCAAATAGTTGTATCTTCTATGGTTTGTTTGGATGTGGTTCAATGAGGTTAAAAGTCTTGGTGGCAGGTCAAAACTGGGATGCTGGCTTGTTGGGTCAGTAATAATGTGCTTGTTTGGAAGGGTAGGTGGGGTCCAGACACTTATCCGTTCCCAGGCCAGATCCAGAGAAATGAGGTGGTCACTGCCTGTCCATAGTGATTTTTGCAATTTCAGGCAGTATTCGGGTATGTTATCCATTATCTGCTAGACGAGAGGTTCCAGGTAATCTTTGGTGCATCTAAGTTCTCATGTCTATATTTGGATGGATAACTGGAGGTTTGATAGTGAGTTTTCTGGCAACATTCCCGTTCTGTGCTAATTTATCTGTACTGGAGCTCAGCTGGCTCTGCAACTGTTAGTCAGATTATAGATGTGTTTGTTTTCACATTTTTTGATACCCCATCTGATGATCTCATTCTCAAAGCACTTTATAACAGTGAAGGAATTAACCTTCCCAACACTCGGGTGATGTAGGTAAGTATTTCTAGAGGGGTAGTTTATGATTTCCATATCCTTATTCTGAGGGATTTCACAGATAGAAATAACACCTTAAGCAGTTTTTGATTTGTCTACTCTTCCTGTATCTCCGTGTTTCTTGCCTCCTTCTAGAGGCAATTTAATCCTCTAGTTTATAAATAATCTTCACCATTACCTTGATTACTTTTACTTCATAAACAGCTATTGTGAGTATAATCCCATTCAATAATGAACATGACATTGTAACAGTTAGAATCCTTTAAACAACGTAAACGATTTATAGTGCTAACCACATTATCCTGGGTTCTAATAGTCAATATTAATACAGTGAAAGTCCTAGAAGACTATAAGCCAAATTTTCTACTGGCAGTTGCTTGGGAGGAAACTTTTCCTGAGGCAGATTACCCCATGGCAAACTCTTTGGAGAAGAGTATCTTTTTGTTCTGTGGTTGTACGGTGCCTAGCACAAAGGGGCCCTAATCTGTGAGACAGGCTCATGGTTGCTGTCACATTAATAATAATAGTAATAATAATAATAATTAATTAAGAAGCTTATTGGAGAATTTCTTCAACCTTTCTTTTGGCAGCCATTACTAATACCAGGGTACATGCAACAATAAGGGCTTCTCTATGCTTACAATGTTGCACTTCTATTGCACTTGGAAGATACTATCTACAATGACACTGACAGGAAGGGCTCTGCCATTGGCCTAGGTACTAGACCTCCTTGAGACGCCATAGCTAGGTTAATGCTCCAGGGGTTCAGGGGGTTTGGTTGGTGTAACTGCATAGCTTGGCGGGGGGGGGGGGGGGAGGAGGGATGGTGGGAATTCACATCACTTCCTAGTGTAGACCAGGCCAGATTTAATCAAGTATGGCAAGTGAATTTCCAGTCAGGGCTCCCAGACACTCTGAAACTGAAACAAAGAATTATGAAAGACTCATAAGATAATTACAGCAAAAGAAAGATTTTGGGCAGTATTTCCACCTGCTTTCTGGGAACTCCAAAGCATGATGAGTTCCTGTGTGTCAGTTTAAATCTAGTCTCTCTTTTATTTCTGGATTTATGTCGCTCTTCCAGAGAAAAGCAGCTCATTTTACCAGCATTTAAAAATAAAGAAAACTAATGAAAGAGATCAAAATGACTCATTCATCAGCTGAACTATTTTTCAGTGTTGCAGTTGTACATGTGAAAGCTATAACACAGGGAGAGAGAGAAGGCTGTGAATAGAATTAGTGTTTAAATAGTACCAAAGTATTAGGTTGCTTCTTGTCACCAACCAGCAATAAACTCTTATGGCACAGTAATATGTGCGTGGTAGCCTATGACATATGGGTTCTGCCTACATTAGAGCAGCAAAGACGTTTTGTTCTCTGATGTCATGAGCTGTGAGTTCCAACTGGGGACTCAGCCACTGACTCAGCTATAACAAACTGCTGTGAGATTCCTGAAAGGAGAAAAGGAGTAAAATTGAAAAGCTTTCCTCTTTCCCTGGCACTTCAGAAGTACTGCTTAATGCTGGGGGTTGTTAACCCATTGGTGCTGGAATATTACTCTTGTTAATATTAGTGCAAGCTATACAGATTCATCAAGAGAAATTTGGATCTCTGGTATCTCATGGTTGCTTGGGCCCCAATCCTTTCCAGTTCACTTTATTTTCACAGATGTTTCAGATGTTTTTGCCCCCCACCTCAGAGCTTAGGGCTGCAATACAATTGTCCTCCCCTTCATCCCCTCCCCCCCTCGTTCCTTTCTTGTCAGTCCTGGAATTATGCACATGCCTCGGTGGCAGAAAGCTATCCTAGACTGAGGCATGATGTAGTTTTTACTGAACCCATATATTTATTCCCAGAAAATGCTCTTCATGAAATTGGAATTCACACTGAAGCTACATCCTACACTTACTTGTAGCTCAGCACTTGCGCAAATCAGACCACTTATTTAGGTGCTGAAAAATGGACTTATCAGTCCTAACTTTAGGCATTCACCTTTTAAAGCTCTTGGCCATAGAGATTGCTTAAGTTCTAGACTTTGCATAGTTGTGCAAAATACATTGTCCTTAGAAAAAGTTATAGTGTAAAAAATCCTGTTTATATAACCATCCTGAAAGCCATCATTCCACCTTAAACTGGTACAACTTATCAGTAAATATTGGGCCATTGTCTCTACACTGGTGCTCAGTCAGGGAACTGGGAGTCAGGAAATTTGTAAGCATTTTTTATTTGTATGTGCTTCTGCATTTGATTATTTCAAAGCACTTTACAATGAGTAAGGAATTAAACCTCATATTGCTCCTGCAAGTAAGAGTTATTATAGACAGGGATACTGAGGCACTGAAATTATGTGTTGCCTAGGTTCACATACAAAATTAACGTCAGCCTCCCAGAAGAGAAAACATATTTTCTAATTCCATGTCTTAAGTACAAGACCATCCTCTTTCATACATTCTAATCTATTCTGGCACTTAGTCACTGTGTGTAGTGATGTGCAAATAATTGATTTTTTGATTTATTGGAAAAAACAACTGCAAAAGAATTTCACTTCAGGTCCAACAAAACATGTTGTTCAATCCAAAATTAAATGCTTAGTTTCATTTTTTATTTTATTCCCCCTTCCCCCATGTAAAAAGATAAAACTGAAGTAAAATTTGAAATGAAAAGTTGTTTTAAATTGAATAATTCAATTGTTTAATTGTTTTTCAAAACCTTTCAACCCTGATTGCAACAATTCAACACAAATTCAGAAAGTGCTTTGGTCAACATGAATTTGTATTTTTTTTATGGAAAAAAGTGTTATCTAAATTTTTTTGTCCAGCTCTAATTGTGTGGTGTTGGGAATATCACTTAACCTCTTTTGGCTATGTCTACACTAGGAAAAGTTAGGTCGACTTTAAGTTGACTTAATTAGGTCGACTTAAAGTTGACCTTATTAAGTCGACTTAACAAAGTGTCCTCCATGGACGTGGACTAAGTCCACTTTGTTAAGTTGACCTAACTGCCCTTATGTTGACTTAAAGTGGACTTAAGCATCCACACTGGGCTTAGGTTGACTTAAAGAAGGGTTAGGTCGACCTAAGGAGGGTTAGGTCGACCTACCTGACAGTTCTTAGTAAGCCAACTTAAGCTTTCATTAAGTAGACTTAAGGAATTTCTTAAGTCAACTTAATGAAAGCCTGGCGTGGACGAAGCAGTTGGTTTGATTTCCATATGTATATATAGATGTGTAGATAGATAGATATGAATACATTACATTAAAATTTAAGGTACCTGGCTCAATTGCTACTTGTTACTTTAAAACAGAGGTTACATGACGAAAGCTGGCATACAGTCAAAACAGCATTTTTTTTGTCAAGAAAAATATTCCATAGTTGCAAAAATGAAATAGATCCATAGATGCTAAGAGAATATAATTTACCTTCTGAGGCCATACACAGCACTGGGTCTTCACTCCATATGGTAACTCACTCAGTGCACCCGAGAGACTGTGGATATCTTTTCTTTCAAGACCAGAATGAAAGCTGCTGTGGTAACTTGGAATAGTCTCAAAGAGACTTACACAGTGTAATAATGAGTGGGAAGGGAAGGAATTGGAAAGCCTATAGATCAGGGGGAAAAAAGTTCTAAACCAAGTATTTTATTGCAAAATATTCCTGGCAGGGTTGTAGAAATCTGTTTAGCCATTTTTTATAAGATGAACTTGAGAAGCATGGATGTTTATGTACTCCTTTGGCAGCTACACACTGTAGATTTCTGAGCTTCTTGGAGACCTTGAGAAGCATAGACTAAATGGTCACCCAGAGAAAAATTTAATGGTATCCAAGGCTATGTGAATGTGGATATACAGTAAATTTGTATAGCTGATGTACATTTAGTAAAGTGGTCCTCTATATCTGTGGTGTCCAACTTTTGCAGTCTAATGGCCGAACATGTTCTTTCAAATAGACAAAAGAGCCACAATGAGTACTAGGAAAGAGACTCTCTGCCCGTTCCCTTCCCTTTTCATCAATCCAGCAGCACAAACGGAGAGGAATCTATCCATAAGTCTTCTGCTGGACCTTGTCCTGGGCAGGGATCCTAACCGGGGAATAAGTAGCACCATTTATTCCTATTCCTCTCTACCTGCAGGCTGTGGCACAGGAGGCGAATTGGGCTGGAAGTAAAGTGTGCAGAGTGAAGTGTGCAGCATGCCGGCTGTCCTCAGCGAATGGATGTTGCCTAGGACAGTGATTTTCAATCACTGTGTCAGGACACATTACTGTGTCACCACAAAGTGAAAAATATGTCTGAGAGAGATGGGGAAATGGCTGGAATTGGCCTGGGGCGGGTAGACAGATGTGTCCTATAGCGTTGCGACATGCCACCAAGCGCATCGAGACCTGCAAAAGGTTGACAACCATTGGCCTAGGAGAATGACTACTAGCTGATGTAAGTAACCTGAATTGGGAGCCAAGACACAGGTTCAAGGAGTTGTAACAAGTTGTTGGTTCTTGGCTTTTCTTTCTCTTTTTCTAAGCCGCCCTGGGTGACTATAACTGAGGAAGACAACAGAGTCCTGTGGCACTTTTAAAGACTAACAGATTTATTTATCGCATGAGCTTTCGTGGGAGAAAATCCCACTTCGTCAGACGCTTTGAAGATAGGAAAGTTACAGAGTGGGAGGAAATTAAATGCAGGGGAGTGTATGACATAGCATCAGGTCAGGCTGTAACAGCAAATCAAAATAGGTGTTAGGATTCAAACACTGGGGAACAGCACATAGAGGAGGGGGAGGTCAAATCACTTGTTGTAATGCGAGAAAAATCCATAGTCCCTGTTTAACCCCAAGACAACTGAGTCAAATTTGCATATAAGTTCGAGTTCTGCAGACTCTCTTTGAAGCTGTGATTTGTTATTCATCTGTTTCAACACAGCTATTAACAAGTCGTCAAGGGAGTGAGCAGGGAGATTGAAGTGTTCCCCTACAGGTTTTGCAGCGTTGCAATTTCTGATGTCAGATTTGTGTCCATTGATTCTTTGGCGCAGAGACTGTCCTGTCTGTCCAATATATAAGGCAGAGGGGCATTTCCGGCACATGATGGCATAAATCACATTGGTGGATGAGCAGGTGAACGAACCCTTGATGGAGTAGGTGGCATGATTAGGCCCTGTGATGGTGTCATCAGTGTAGATATGAGGGCAAAGTTGGCAGCGTGGTCTGCTGCAGGGCTGTGTTCCTGCTTTAGTGTTTCTGTTCTGTGATCTGTAGTTGCTGGTAAATATCCTTTTAAGATTAGGGGGCTGTCTGAAAGCAAGGAGAGGTCTGTCTCCTAAGGCTTGAGAGAGTGAGGGATCAGCTTGTAAAATAGGCTGTAGATTTTTGATGATCTGTTGAAGAGGTCTGGCTTGGGGGTTGTAGGTGGTGACCAGTGAGCTCCCACAACCCTGCAAGGGAGCAGCGAAGGTGACTTGAGTTCCTTCCAGTGCAACACAGTAGGAGGCCAGTGGGGTGCTATGGAACAGCAGCAGGAGGGGAGGGAAGCAGTTGCGTGGTTCAGATTAGAGATCCTCCTTGGGCTGTCAAAGAGAGGTTGGGAAGCAATTAGGGTTGATGTATCCACATCTGCCCCTCCATTGCGATAGGGCTGGGTCAAACATTTCTGTATAAAAATAACAGGATGTGGTTCAGGCAGCACATTTTCAATTTATAATCAAATATGCATTTTTATAACCCCTCAAGTTGTTAAACTCCCAAGAGACCAGAAGTGGTCCCAAAGCCACAGGCTGGATAGTCTTGCTGTTTCATTAGCCATAAATGGGCTCCAGGCAGAGTTGTAAAAAAGGGATCAACACGGAGCGTGCTGAGAGATCAGCAATACACTCGGAGATCCTAGAATTTGTGCATTAGTAGCTGGGCCTCAGCTTCCGTTCCTGTGCCTTTGGTGTGATGACAAACTCCATTCTTCCTGAAACCAGGTCATCTTTCTCGAGTTCTATTCATCATACTACCATTGCTGCATATGTACCCCTGAAGTTCACCAAATTAGTCAAGACTGATTAAATGTGTTGTTTCCCTGAAGGTAGACCCATTATACAAGAAAAGAAGGAGACTGAAGGATAAAAATGTCTAATTTCTAATATTGGCAATGTAAAATTTACCAGATATATGGTTACCCAGGTGATATGATGGGTGGTGGTTGTGGTGGGTGTCTGCTACAGACCGCCAGACCAGAAAGAGGAGGTGGATGAGGCGTTCTATGGACAACTAACAGAAGTTTCCAGATCGTCGCAGGCCCTGGTTCTTATGGGGGACTTCAATTATCCTGATGTCTGCTGGGAAGATAATACAGCAGTGCACAGGCAATCCAGGAAGTTTTTGGAGAATATTGAAGACAACTTCCTAGTACAAATGCTGGAGGAACCAACTAGGGGCCTTGCACCTCTAGACCTATTGCTCACAAACAGAGAAGAATTGATCGGGGAAGTAGAAGTAAATGGCAACCTGGGCAGCAGCGACCATGAGATGGTAGAGTTCAGGATCCTGATCAATGGAAGGAAGGAAAGAAGCAGAACACACACCCTGGACTTCAGAAAAGCAGATTTTGGCTCCCTTAGGGAGCTGATGGGCAGGGTCCCATGGGAAGCTGATCTGAAGGGGAAAGGTGTCCAAGACAGCTGGCTGTATTTTAAAGAAACCCTGTTAAAGGCACAGGAAGATAACATTCCGATGTGCAGAAAGAACAGCAAATGTGGACGGCGACCAGCGTGGCTTAGCAGGGAACTCTGCGGGGAGCTGAAACATAAAAGGGAAGCTTACAAGAAGTGGAAGCTTGGACAGATGACAAGGGAGGCGTATAAAGATATTGCTCGGGACTGCAGGGATAAAATCAGAAAGGCCAAAGGACAATTGGAGTTGCAGCTAGCAAGAGATGTGAAGGATAACAGAAAGGGGTTCTATAAGTATATCAGCAACAAGAAAAGGATCAGAGGTGGTGTAGGTCCCTTACTGAATGGGGCAGGCATCCTCGTGGAGGATGATGCGGAAAAGGCTGAAGTACTCAATGCTTTTTTTACTTCAGTCTTCACAGGGCGGGCCAGCTCCCAGGCTACTACACGGGGTAACGCGGACTGGAGAGAAGAGTGGCCCTCGGTGATGGAAAGTCAGGTTAGGGAACACTTAATGAAATTGGATGTGCACAAGTCCATGGGGCCGGATGAACTGCATCCGAGGGTGCTGAGGGAGTTGGGGGAAGTGATTGCAGAGCCGCTGGCCATTATCTTTGAGAACTCGTGGCGAACGGGGGTGGTCCCGGAGGATTGGAAAAAGGCAAATATAGTACCTATCTTTAAGAAAGGGAAAAAGGA
>ML685875.1:1216382-1284685 GCA_007922175.1 Pelusios castaneus | reverse complement strand
AGAGCCGTTGACGTGATATACCTTGACTTTAGCAAGGCTTTTGATACAGTTTCCCACAGCATTCTCGTTGGCAAGTTAAGGAAGTATGGGTTGGACGAGTGGACCGTAAGGTGGATCGAAAACTGGTTAGATCAACGGGCTCAGCGGGTAGGAATCAATGGCTCGATGTCTGGTTGGCAACCGGTAACGAGTGGAGTGCCCCAGGGGTCGGTCCTGGGGCCGGTTCTATTCAACATCTTCATTAATGATCTTGATGATGGAATAGACTGCGTGCTTAGTAAGTTTGCGGATGACACCAAGTTGGGGGGAATGGTAGATACTCTGGAGGGCAGGGACAGGATCCAGAGAGACTTGGACAAATTGGAACAGTGGGCCGAAAGAAACCTCATGAGGTTCAACAAAGACAAGTGCAAAGTCCTGCACTTAGGACGGAAAAATCCCATGCACTGCTACAGGCTGGGGACCGATCAGCTAAGTAGCAGCGCTGTAGAAAAGGACCTGGGAGTTATGGTGGACGGGAAGATGAATATGAGCCAACAGTGTGCCCTTGTTGCCAAAAAGGCCAATGGCATATTAGGCTGCATCAGTAGGAGTATTGCCAGCAGATCGAGGGATGTGATAATTCCCCTCTATTCGACACTGGTCAGGCCGCATCTGGAGTACTGTGTCCAGTTTTGGGCTCCCCACTACAGAAAGGATGTGGACAAATTAGAAAGAGTCCAGCGGAGGGCAACAAAAATGATTAGGGGGCTGGGGCACATGACTTATGAGGAGAGACTGAAGGAACTAGGCTTATTTAGTCTACAGAAGAGAAGACTGAGGGGAGATTTGATAGCAACCTTCAACTACTTGAAGGGTTGCTCCAAAGAGGAGGGAGCTAGGCTGTTCTCGAGGGTAACAGAGGACAGAACAAGGAGCAATGGTTTCAAATTACAGCTGGGGAGGTCAAGGTTGGATATTAGGAAAAACTTTCTCACGAGGAGGGTGGTGAAGCATTGGAATGGGCTATCTAGGGAGGTGGTAGAATCTTCATCTTTGGAGATTTTTAAGGCTCGGTTAGACAAAACTCTGGCTGGGATAATTTAGGGGGAGTGGTCCTGCTTTTTAGCAGGGGGTTGGACTAGATGACCTCGTGAGGTCCCTTCCAACCCTATTATTCTATGATTCTATGATTCTATGATTCTATGATGCAAAATATATTATTTTACATCAAAAGTATACATTTGGGTCCCCCATGACAGAAAGGATGTGGACAAATTGCAGAGTGTAGGAGAGGGCAGCAAAAATGATTAGGGGGTTGGAGCACATGACTTCTAAGGAGAGTGAGTGACTGGGATGATTTAGTACAGGTTGGTCCTCCTTTGAGCATGAGGTTGGCCTAGAAAGCCCTAGATGACCTCCTGAGGTCCCTTCCAATCTTAATCTTCTATGATTCTGTGTACCATGCTCTGTAAAACTCAATATTTATTTTTAAATAGTGTAAGGGCATCTTCTTGGTCTCAGACCTGCAAAGTGCTGAGCATATTCCCCTCTCACAGAAGCCTGCAGTGGTTGAGGGGCTCAGTATCTCACAGGACCAGTCTTGTAGTGTGATCTCCAGCCCAGTTTACAAACTCAGAAGATTCAGAGAGTCTGGACCAACTATACACAAGCACTTGAACTTTTGGATGTTTTCAAAGAGAAACCTGATCTCTGGTGGTTTCAAGATTTCTCCATCAGTTCTCTCCCCATAAAATATGACACTTCAAGAGTGTTTTTATACACATACATATATTATATATTTACTTGCATAGCTCTTCTAGATGAAACTTTTTTGTAAGCAGTAAAAAAATTTTTTTTTTGTAAATATTTTATGAGGAAAGAAACATTTAGGAACTGACATGGTATCATTTCTCACTCTCCCAGTGGGAGCTGTTATGTCAATTCCTAGAAAATCAGGGGGGAAAATACCAGTTCTGAATTTGATTTACATCTTATTCATAACACAGTATAGATTAATATTTATAAAGTCAAATATTTATGGGTGATTGAGTTAGAGTGTACGTCAGGTACTGATTTTGTCCAAAGAAAAAAAGCCTTGAATAACCAAATTGAGACCCGGACCAATTGCCAAACTCCTTGGCACCCACAAGAGGCAGTCTAGCAAAGGAATTTCTCACTGAGAAAACTGTATATATACACAAAAAAGCCCAGGAATTTTCCATGCGATGGAAACAACAATAGAAAAGCCATGACCTTGGGATGGCGCCAGGAGACTGAACAGCTTGACTATTGTATGGGAACAGCTGACTTTTGCACAGGAAGCAATCTTTGTTGATTAGAGATTGCAAAACCCTGCCTCTACTTCTTTGTATGTGTGTGTATATGTACAGTATATACAAAAAGGAAAGCTCCCTAAAGTCTTTCGGTGTGCGTTGGAATTTCATCCTTATCTGTTATATTAACATTTTCATCAACAGCCCTGCTATGAATCAACAGATACAGAAGCTACCTTCCTGGACACCTCTGCTCATCTTCAGCATCTGTAGGTGTTGCAGTATATCCAAGAGGGTCATTTTAGGGGAATGTTCTTATTCTGTCCTTTTTAGCCTGCCACTATCGTCTGATATGCTTTGTTTTACTTCCCTCATGCCCTGCCCCCATACTTGGCCAGAAACTTTCTGGTCCAGATCCTCCACTGTAGAAATAGTTAAACCAATTTACACCAGCTGAGGATCTGGCCTTCTGTTTTTACTTACTCAAATTTATCTCAGAATGTCACAATCAAGGGAGGAATTTTCTGTTTTTCTTTTTAACATTTACTTTCCTTCCTGCCAGCCACCTCAGTCTTCCATGTTACTAGAAGGACTTGTCATAGCTCATTGATTAATTGGAAGTTAAATTAATGATAGGCAGGCCCTTGTGTCAGCTTCAGGTTTAGATTATCAGTGGTGAAAAGCTTCTGCCTTTTTTGACTTTGGCATGCAGGGCAAATAGCAAGTCACAGAACCTAGTCTGATTGTGTTGATGTGGGATGTATCAAAAACCATAAGCTTATTCACAGGCCACTTGTTTTGTTAAATTGATAGCTCCAAATCAAAGGCTGGCAATAGACAAACATGTACAAAAGAGGACAGGAGCAGGAAAAGGGAACGAAGAAAAGGAAAGTATGCATGCTTCTTTAATACTTAAGGTAAGGTACTTAAAGGGGACTGAATTGCCCAAGTGTCTCTTTAGGTGCTCAAGGGCTGGTCTACGCTGGAACGTTACATTGGCATAATTTAAAAAATTCACATCTCCTGAGACAGGTAGTTAAGTAAACCTAACCACTGGTGTTGACAGTGCTAGGTCAACAGAAGAATTCTTCCATTGAGCTAACTACAACCTCTCAGGAAGGTGGATTAACTACAGTGATGGGAGAGTCCCTCCTGTTGCTATAGCTAGTGTCCACACTTTGAAGCCTTACAGCACCCTGTAGCATTTTAAATGTAGACATAGCTTAGGGCCAATGTTTAGGCTCCACTGGCATTCACAAAACCACCACTTAGCTTCTACCTAACTCTGCAGATGCCTACATTCCCTAGACATCTAGGTTTTCATCAGTAACATCCCCTGGGAGCAGAAGCTTGAACTCAGGTCGCTAAGGAAACTGCACCATTCGTTACAGCCTGTCACCAGGACTTACTTTTACCCAAACATTCTTGGCTCATGGAAAGGGCCAATTTGAAACAGGCTAGGAATGTAAACAAAGTCTAGTTCTCATAACCAGATTCCTGTGCAAATCATGCTGTTACTGAGCACCACTATAGTCAGATGATTTTAGATCCTCCACTGAGAGTTCCATCAGTTCAGTCATCCACAGGCCTTAGAGACACTTTACCGTTTTTTCCCTTTCGATGGTAGAATCCATTTGTGCCAATGTTATGGAAGGTCTCCTAATTTATCATGCTAAATAAGCTCCATCTTCTCTTTTATCAACCCGTAATGAATATCTTGGAAAGTCCATATCAATGTTTTCAAGGTTAAAAATGCCCTGATGTCCTGGATCAATTCCAACGTGGGTACTGTAGTCTCCATAAACCCTTCCTGTTATTACAGTTAGAGTCACAGCCTTAACAAACGCCATTCATTTCCTTTAGCAAATTGTTCAGTAGTGTTGCCATGAGCAGTGGGCTCCAATAACCACCCAGACACATGGCTAATGGAAAGGGTATTTTACTAGGCAGGAAAGAGAGAGGTTGCATATCCCCAAACTACAGAGGCTTAAATTGTTACAGTCCAAAGACAGCAAGTGGTTTTTGTTTAGGTCCCTGGAGTAGCCATATTGTGAACCTAGTATCTGGGGTGCCCTCTCCAGTCTTGTCTCTCTTCCAAACATTCATGCCCCTGCAGGGTTCCAGACCAGGCTCAGTTAGTGTCTTTCCCTAGAACCCCTCTGGACTGGCTTCTTGCCCAGCTACTTGCAAATCTTACAAGCTCCCTCTTCCCCTGATAGAATGGCCTGTGCTGAGATATACTGAGAATATGGAAAATACAGCACACCTCTGTACTTCATTAAGTCATCACAAGAATGATTGCATTTACAGCACTGTGACTGTCGGGACCCTTAACTTTCTGATACATTTGCTCCTTATTCCTCACAATGTCAGACTAGCACAAAAGAAAGAGCAGCCATACTGTAAAGTGAGACGTTTACTTTCTAAACAGAGCCTACATTCAGGCACATGTATCACTCTGAGACAACACAGTCATATTGAGGGTCCCAGCAGCCTTTAGTCGTTCTCAGTAATATCTCCCAAATCCATAGTCTAGTCTGAGGGGAAATGGAACACTCTTCAGCAGCACATAGCTTTTAGCAAGCTTTCCCAATACACTAAGCTGGAAGATGTTATGGCTCTCTTGCTTGTTCTAAAAGAGACAAGGTGGGTGAGGTGCTATTTTTATTGGCCCAATTTCTATTAGCAAAAGGGAAAAGCTTTTGAGCTACAAGGAGCTCTTCATTAGATCTGGGAAAGGCTCTCAGAGGGACTGTCTACATTACAGCTGTATTGGATACTTTCAATTTGGTGTTATTTTTTGTAGTGCTGGTGAAGGGAAATGACTGATAGCTCTAATGCTCCTTATTAATTGAAAGACAACTATAAGTCTGGGCAACAGCAGTAATACAAACGTCTTCACATCATCCTGACAGTGTGCTACCACTATGCTCTGGGAATAAGAAATCTATGAATAAAAGGGCAGCTCGGCTTTCACTCGTTTAGCCTCTCTGCAGTGAATGCTAATACACGTGATGGTTGGTTCATGATGTGGAGCTAGAAGGAGGTCACCAACTCATGAACACTATTAAATAACTATCAGATGCTAATGACTTATGGTCACTACCTATCTGGATTGGTGTCTAACCTGTGACTGAGCAACCATGACTGAATAAACCCTTTACCGGCCCCCTGAATTTCAAATAAAGCTACCCCAAACCAGCTGTAACGATTCTTCCTTAAATAACTATATAAGTTCTATAATATTCCAAGGTTGATTTCACTGCCTTTCAAACAATCTAGACATTTTATTAATTGTAAAGGCAAGATTTCTTGGCACTTGGCTGTAGCAAGATAGAATTGATCTGGTAGCTAGCTATAATGCTTTAATATTTGCCTCTCTACTACGTTAAGTAGTCCATCTTGCTATTTGGTGAAGGATTGTTCTATACAGTGTGGTTTTGGCTAGCCTATTTTAAATGCCTGTGTTGAAGCTTCAGAACTTACCTCAGGAGAGATTATTTTGCAGTGTAAAAGGTCTTTCGACGGGGACACTTTTGGCTGTAGCATTCATAGCATGGGGCCCAGTCCTGAGTGTGGCACCAGTATAATATTAATTATTATTATTTTTATAACAATGTCAGAGTATTTTTCCTGATAGTCAGCCTGTGTTTTCCTTTGGTCATTGGATTGAACTGTCACTTTCTACAGTAAATGAAGGCTGATAACTTAACTGGATAGTATTTTAACCCTGCCTTCTGATTTATCCAGCTCATTCTGTGTTGTCCCTCGCTTCGTACAATCATAGCACTCGGCGTGAAGAAAGCAATACTTTAAAATTACAAATCTTTTTTTAAAAAACCCTTTTCTCATACCTTTTCTCTTGTTTTCCTCTGATTTTCTGTTTCTCTTCACTCTCAGTTCTGATTTCCTAATGGCTCTTGTTTGATACTACTGTCATGCATTTCTTTCTCCCTCTGAGATTCTATGCTTGTCCCTAAAGTCCTCTGAAATCTGGGGTTTGAAAGGAAGATGCTCAAGAGTAACATAAGATGTTGCTCCAAGGCTGAAATATGCTTATGCACTAGAGGCTGATGAACTTGGGATCCTTTCTCTTGTCCCTTATATGAGCAGCACAGGGGTCTGCTAGTTAGTATTTATAGATTTGAAATTAAAAAAAAAATTCTAAAATGAACTATGGAATGATGCTATTCTGGAATATGCTAATCCTCAACAAGCCCCATCTCCCCTCCCATACACAATCTCCTTTCCCCACTGATTGATAAATTGTCAGTATGATATGTAGTGGTGATAGTCCCAAATAAATATATATATATATATATTGTAGAAGGTGGATTTAGGAATGGGATTTTATATTATTGAGTTTATGTAGTTATAGAAATAGAAGTTTGTTAGGGTAGGCCCAAGCCTGAACCAGTTTTCAAAGGCCTTAGCATGCAACTCACATGAACCAATGCCAGAACTCAGACGCCATATAGTCTGCCTCAGCAACCGTGGAAACTTACAATGTTACAAGGAATACCCTGCACATAGCGTGTGAGAACCAAGGGCTATGTTGCAAAGCCTTGTAATGGCTATGTTGCAAAGATTTGGCCCTGCTTAGAGCGTATGGGAACTGATAGCTATGTTGCAGATGCGTAAAAGCGTATGGAAGCCAAGGAGCATTGTTGCAAAGAGTGTAAAAGCGTATGGGAACCGAGGGGCAATGTTGCAAAGACGTGGGACCCTCTGAGAAAATAGGAGGGGTATGGAGGACATAAAGTCTATAAATATTGGCTCCATGGATAATCTTATCAGACAAGGTTGAACAGATTCAAGACGCCCCGTGGCTTCGGCTACGATAGCAAGTGGGGTCTGTTCAGAGAAGACAGAGAAAGGTCAGTCCTGGCCTTGAAGCTGACTAGGCTGGCACGTAGGCCCGAGCTCATCAAAGAGAGGTCAGTACCTGATCCCCGATGGTGGCAAACTGACACGTTCGTACAGAGTTCGGTGAGTATCAAGAAATCACCAATAGGCCTCGGTGAACACTGGTTTGATAGTAGCTACAGGTATATAAGATATTAGTAACAGTAAAGGTAACAGAAGTATTTAGCACCCCAGGTCCTGGTGTTAGGACTAAAGTAGGTTAGCATCCCCACCCCTGAGGGTTTGGGGAGGTAGGTATAAGGTTAGGGAACAAGCAGTTTAGCACCCCAGCCTGGGAGTACAGGTAGATAGCCTGCTATCCCCTTTGAAGTTAGGGGCACCCCTTTGAAGCTAGGGGCAAGTGTAGAGTAATAAGAATAGTTTTAGTAATTAAATAGTTAATAATGCACATTTACTTTGATTTGTAAGGCCTGCTGCAGTCACAATAATATTATTAGCATAACAGTAAAGTTTTTAATCTTGCAAGCTAAAAAGAGTGTACACTTACAACAAGAAAAAGTGCATAAGTGTTATTGTACTCATGATGATTTGCAATAAACATTTTATGCTTATAACTCTCCTGATTCCATTCCTATTTTCCCTGATGCTGTTAATCTTTAGTACTCCTTTACCCCCCTTGTTCTTCCCCTTATGGGAACAGTATTTAATTCTTATACTAATCACTTGGGTTATCGGCTGGCTCGGTTTAACCCTTTATAATCTGGTTCCCTTGACTACTGATGTACCTGTAAATGCCTCCTCTCCATCAGATCAAGGCCGGGCTATTATCCCGGTGGAAAAAGAACCTGTTGTCCAAGCGCGCCCCTCGATGAATACCACCCCGAGGGTAGATAGTGCTATGCATATATATATATCTCCCCAGATTTGGATTGCAAGCTCCTTTAAAATGTAATAGTGTTCAGATCCATGGTTTGAGCTGAGGCCTAGGTCTAATAAGTAATTCACTGCAGCAGAATCCCTTTTTACTAAGTCATGCTGCTGTAGTTTGAATCTTCATGATATGTTTCTGGGCAAATGACACCAAAAGAAGTAGATTGGTTTGATTCTATGCGGTGCCCTGTAACAGTGAGGGTAATTTATTCGCTGGAATTCAGCGAGAACATTTACTTCTTAGAAACTGTTACTATTTGCTCTTATGTTGTCAAGTTCAATTATATACCTACACAGGTTGCATGCAAACAATAACACATAAGTTACTCATATGTACACAAAAATAACCTTTGCTAAACACCTATAAGTGCATTTAATTATAAAACCTTGTCAAAGAACAATAACAACAAAGCCAACAAAAAACCAAAAGCTGAACTAAAACTTTAATGTGTAGCAAAGTGATGGGAAAAACACTATTTTTTTTTTCATGGCTGAAGTGCCTTTTCCTTAATGACAGCGGTTTTCTACACTGCATTCCTTTAATAACCCAAATGGTAGCTTACAGAAAATAGCGCATGTAAATCGCAGTAGTCTCCTAGCAGCTGTAGTTTACCCATATTTATAGCGTTGCACTCAAAAAAGTGTACCATTTAAATCTTACAGCATCAAGAGTGTACATGTCCTTTTCTTGAAGTAAAAACCTCCTAACAACTAAACACTGATCCTCATAGGATGACTGGTGATAGATCTGTATGCTTTTAGACAGTTTTATAACAAGTGTGATATTAATGCAGGGAGGGGAGGCAAGGGAGAGATCATTAAAAATACAATCTACTTTCACTATAATGTTCACTGGGGGACCCTTATTATTTGGCACTCCTGGTTTCCAAAATAAAGAACAGTGCTCTTTACCTAATTATATTGTGTGTCTGCTTAAAGGTGCTGCCTTCCCTCTGGAACAAATAAAGGAAATGCATCAGGAGAACACAGTTACAGATGGAATGCACATCACCAAGCTGGAATTACACCATCAGATTCTTCAGATGAAAGCCAATTTCAATGAATATTGTGTTTCAAAAGCCCACTTCCTTTTGCTCTGCAAAGCTTAAGAAGGAATATCCCACTTGTGTCTGCCGACACAAAGGAATGCTGTGGCTTGAGAGATGTTATCAGGCTTTCCTGTGCCACTGCAACAGTGTTCCAGTTGTGTCTTGCAAGAATTACTCATTGTTTTAGGGGAGGACTGACTCCTTTGGGTGGGATCCCATGGCATCTAATTCAGTGGAGGTAGGTGGCGTTGGGAGGTCAGCCAGGCATATGACACAGATCTCCGGTTACAGAGGAGCCAAATATGGACGCCAAGTCAACAAAGGCTTTAGTAATCATAGATTTGGAGATTGATTCATAAAATGCAGCCTTTTATGTTTTTTAAATATAGTTAGGAATAAAAAAGTAGTTGAATAATGTTAGAATTGGCTCCCTGAAACTGAGACGGCCTTGTTCAGCCTGTTTTCTCTTCGTTTTCAAAGGAATTTTATTCCAATAAACAGTTTGACCTAATTTGCAGCCTGGGGCCCAATATTCTCATCAGATGGTGCAATGGGAAAATATGGATCCTGGTTTTTAAATAACTTCATTTGAGGACAGAACCTTTCAAGTAGTCCTAGGCAAACCTCTAAAGATTCTACATTCAATTCAGTTGATAACAGCCTCTCCACATGTGGATACATATTCAAATTATCCAAACCACTTCAGTCACCAAAATTAGACTCGGAAATATCACAAGAGGCTTCCTTGTGAGATTTCTAGCACTTGCTGGATAGAGATATTGTATGAACAGCAGTTTTTCCTCACAGGATTTTGGAACTTATGTTCCCAGGTAGAGTATGGAAATGTGCACTCATAAAATGGAAAAGAAAGAAAATTCTGTGCCTCAGTAATTGGTTCAGTTAGCTTCTCAAATATGCAGGTTGGTGTTTATACTAAGGTTTGTTTGTTTTTTAAAAACCAACCCTCCTATTCCTTCTCCCAACACACATTATGTTTAAAGAGGCCAATAAAGATAAATAGTGAAGGAAAAATGAGTTTCATCTGCCAGAGATGACTTTTTCCACAAAAAAAAGATAAGATTAAAAACATCTTTGTATGTGGGAAGGAAGGTGGGGACCAAATACAGGCTTTCCAAAAAGAAAGCATTTAGCCTATTTTCAAAGCATAGTCATTTCAAAGTTTAGAAGCCGTGCTATAAGCAAATGTACAACACTGTTGGCTATGTTACATGGAAAATATCCTCTGGTAATTCTATCACTCTTGTTAGAGGAATGAGACAACGCCACTGAAGCACATTATAGGACAGTGCTAATTTTCTGTTAAAGATTAGCATATGTGCATTCAGCTAGTATTAGTATTGAATACTTGTTCTTGTGCCAAAGAAATATCTTGTTAACATCCAGTAAAAATTGGATGAGTAGCATGCCATCAATGGGAATGCTGTAAGCCGTAGCTACCTCCCCCAACAAACAGCGTCCTTAATGACTACGTGAGCCACATGAACTAGTAACATGAGTTAATTGCATAGTTATCCTAAAATAACCCTGTTATTTTGTGAAAACTGCAATAACTCCATGGCAACTCCACTGAAGAAGATGGTGACTAAAATGCTGCCACGTTATCGCCTGATAATGCCCATGTCCCCATTACTGAACATGTTGCCAGCCTAGTCAGATACCTATGGCACACTGCCATCAGCTAACTAGGGAGAAAGAGAAGGGACATATATGCATTTGCTTAGGAGAGAATGTGGACATATAAGGTCAAATGTAACCCTGGCTGTAACTTTTTATTTCAGCAGTTTCATCAGGGATGAATATTACCCCACGGATGTGGGCAAGACACTTTAACAGGATTAATGCAATTTCTATGGAGGAATGGGACAAAAAACCTGTCACACTGGGACATAATTAACAGAGAAATTGTTTGTTAAGGCACCTACCATGGAGTAAGGAAGTTACCACTAAGAGCTAACATGATGGCAACCGGATATTATATGAAACAAAAGGAAATAATTAAAGTGTGGCAGGAGAGCACAAGATGCCCCAAAATGAAATCAGTGATCCAGAGCTAGGGTTGCAACCGATGAATGGCCCAGTGGGAGAGAAGGCACAAAATCACATTTATGCTGCCCCAGGATTGAACTGCTTTGTGACAGGCAAGTGGCCAGTGCAAACTACAGTAGCCTGAAGGATCCCAATGACAGCAGCTGTCATTAGCCTCAAAGGCCAGTCCAGTGGCCAGGGAAAAGGAGGGCATAAAGGAGTTCTGGCAATACTCCTTTCCCCTGATTACACACTGTGGTAGCAGACAGGAAGGCGGGCTCTATGGGCCCTGAGAATGGAGGGAGGAATCATCCTGTGTCCAGGTAAACTGGCAATCTGCATTGTGAACAATTCTACCCTATATCCAGGTAGTTCCTGGGTTCGGTGGGGGGTGACTGTATGTAGCCAAGGACAGAATTTGATAAACTGAATGTAAAATATAAAAGGGGGGGGGGACGGAAGGGGCGGGGAGGAGGAACTCTGAAGTCCTTCACTAGCAGCACAGGGCCAGATTTATAAAGGTATTAAGGCATCTTCAGACGCAAGTGTGCCTAGTGGGATTTTCAAAAGGAACTAGTTACCTAATTCATTGATTTAGATGTTAGGTACCTGGGTGCTTTTGAAAATCCCAGTGGGTGCTTATGTGCATTTCAAGGTGCCTAAATGCTTTAAAAAATCTGGCCCACAGTGTCTAGCTCTTGGAATTAGAGCAAAGGTTAAAGAGGGACGAGGCAGCAGCTATATATTTGCAAGCAGCATTTATTAATTAGTCTCCTTGCTTAATCTTAAGGTAAGCCAGTCTGTTCTACCTGGAAGAACTCATACCAAGCCACTGAGGCTTCATAACATCACCACTAATAGTGTTATCTGCTTGCCTTGGGCACATTGATAACGAGGGAGCCACAGCTTTACTGAAAGTTAGTGGAAGTTTCTGGGAGCTGTGCGAGTCTTTAGCTAGAGAGTGATAAATCCTGACAGGTTTTGTACCAATCTAAAGAGCTGCTGGAAAAATTGACTTACTATAGCCCTATTCTGTGAAACATGTATACTCTTGTCATTGATCCTGATCTTCCCATCCTAGGATGCCAGCTCAACGTGACTTCAAGGCAGTTTCAAACTAGTGAGATTCATAGAACTTACAACAGAGGGAGACAGGCACAGATTTTTAACCATGCTGGATAAAATGCTAGAAAATGCCCCTAAAATGAGCATTCCATCTTAATATCTCTTTGGTTAAAAATGTCCCTTCTCCCCGTTCCCCCAAAAGCCCTAATGATGGCAGCTTAAGCATTCAGTGCCTTAGAGGATGAATTGAAGAAAAACAGTTTTGCCTGAATTTCCATTTGTCTGGTCCAGAAGTCTTGCATTATTTCAAATGAGATAGGAGATATCTCAGCCGCTGTGATTCTGACTGACTGACTTCCATTTTCATTTAGCAGACAGGAAAATGGTCATCTGGCCTCTCCGACATCAGTGATACCATTTTAGCACAAAGCACATTTGTGGCCTTAAAGTAGTACACTGGAGATCCTAGGAGCAAATAAAGACTATTTTTCATCCCAGTAAATTCTACCTGTCTGTTCTATCATGTGTTATTCTAGGTAACAAGTTTTGCCTAGGAACCATGTGAGAGTGGAATGACAATGCAAAGCCCTTAGGGCCATTCCTCAAAGGCAAAGCAAGAATTAGAGGCCAGCTATTCTTCTGTGTCTGAAATCCAGTCAATGCAATGAACAAATGGGAACTGTCAGAGAACCATTTATGGCTCCTTGTTTCTTTGCTTGCTTCCACCCCAGCATTCCCTCAGGCTGCTCCTACCTACTCTATACCAGTTGACAAGATCCAAGGCAATCCAGGTATGTCCCCCGTACTGGGGTTAGGCCTCCGTCTCCCATTCTGAAAATCTCCTGACTAATAATTCCCACCTCCCTCCCCAGTTTTACTCCCAATTTATCAGCTGGCATCATCACTATTGCTTCTGTGTCCTCCGGTATAGTAGTGTACCTGGGGCACCTCAGGGTCTGTGTTTTAGAGAACATTCTCCTGATTTGCGCTGGAATAGTGGTTGCCCAGAAGGGAGCACCACACCTTGTTCCAAGACCTTTGCTTTCCAAATGGCATCAAAGCGGAGCCAAGGCCACCTACAATATTTTTAGAATATTTACTGCCTGTTAGCAGCTATAGGAAGCCCTATAACCCAGTCCATAAACACAAGCCAAGATTAACAACTGTAAGATCCGAATGCCAGATTTTATGATTATAAAATAACACTTGTAGCTTTGCGCAAGGTGATAAGGGAATCCAGCTGCAAACTTCAGAGCATAAAGTTGTCACTAGTGAGAGGCATTCAGGCATATTTCACTTCGTGGACAGCACTGTACGATTAGCTAGCTGCGGTGTGTTTAGTTGATACTTCCACCAGCAGAATATGTGATTAAATGGGCCAGTGGTATCATCCAGGCTGGCAGATCTGTGTTCCAGGATAACAATAATAATTTTTAACAAAACAAACCAGTAAAGGCTCTTCCCCCACTCCCACCATGTCAAATTCAAACTTCTTGGCCCAGATCTTCAAAAGCATTTAAGTACCTAACTCCCTTTGTCTTTACCTGAAAGGATATTCTCAATTATGCCCTTCTGTACTCACTCTTCTTTGCTCCCTCTATTTTTAACAGTGAGGGCTACTTTCACACACCTCCTCCCCATTTGTTCACACCTACAAATGTCTTTGTGCTTCTTCTATATTCTAATGCATGCAACTCCCTCCTTGAACTGATCTGTAAAGCTGTATAACCTCTTCTCCTTCAAATCCCTTCATAAAAACCCATTCTGTTCGTGACATTTTCATGTAATCAGCCAATGTATGTGGCCAAGGCTGGTGGGAAGGTGGGGAAATGTCATTTTATGGACTTGTATTAACTTAAGTAACTGAAAACTTTCTTTTTTTAAAAAAGGTGATTGCCACAAATGCCAAAATCCTAACCATAAGTCTAATTCCTGTTTTTTATCCTCCCTGCCTTTTCTTCAGAAATGTGCCATCTTGTCCAAGAAACAGTTTGCTCACTGAGTGTTCCTGATTCTACATATGTACTAGTTATTGGACTTGATTGTCTTCTGTGCAAAGCTGTAGTTGGTGCAGGGAAGAGTCAGTGGGCATGAGATGCTACACAGCCTTAAAGTAATGCAGAGCTGTTTCCAGGTGCCACTAACTTCCTTTACTAGAAGCGAGTCCTCAATGGAGTCTGCCACATAGAGGATTGACATGGGGAAACAGAGCTCTGGTATGTCCCTTTCCTTCACTGACATGCTCCACCTCTCCCTTGACACACTCTATACTTCTGGATAGGTTGTGGATATATTAAGGAGGAAGCACCTGAATGAAGATCCCCCACACCAGTATTTTTGCTGGGCATTTGTAACTGGATTAGGGCCCTTTTGCCCAATAACCCAGTTTGATAATCTGGCCCATTATTTATTTCCTGTATATTTCCAGATGCTAATTAAGAATCAAAGCCAAAGCTCACTTCCATCAAGGTCATAGTCTTCAGCCCTGTAAAGCAATACTGTGGGTGTGATGGTAGTTATTATAATAATTAACAGAGCTGGTAGAAAATGTTCCACCAAAGTCTTTTTTGTTGAAAAGAAAATTTACATAAGAAATTGCATTTTTAAATTACATTTGGAATGGATTGCCAAAAAATTCCCCCTCCCTAATTTAGGATTTGGCATTTCAGTAAAAGATCCCTAAACAAAACTAAAGAAAAATTGACAGGCTCAAACAAATGTTCATTTCATTAATTATTTTTCACAGAAAAAAAATCCTGATCAGCTCTGATAATGAATCATAATAATTATTGCTATAAGTAATGTATCTTCTAAAGCTGAATTAAAACCCTGAAAGTCTGACTTTGACTCTACAATTTGGAAAAGGTATAGCAAAATGTCTCAAGCAAGTCCAGTGTCCTCTTAAACCTGAGGTCATCACCATATATGGAGCATAGGGTAATGTATGCATGTTATTGAGAATTCTGTGAAAGAAAATGATTTCCCTACCCTCTTGCAATAGCTGAATATGTCCTGAAGTTTAAATAAGATCATCTTTGGCTGAGATCCAAACTGAAGAGTTTCTCTTCAGAAAAGTTTAAATATTCATATTCAGAAAACTGCTGTAAGTGTGTTTTTATTAAAATGGCTAGAATGTAATCTACTGTAGAATAAATACTGTAGCTGTCAATCTAGACCTGGGGGCGGGGGGAGATGGCAGATTATGACTGTATTGTTTGATACCTTCCTCGTAGATTTCTTTCTAAAATGGGTAATTGATAAACTGGATGGAGCAAGTTTAAACAGATTTATTGAAACAGATGGTGAGAAATGGACTAACATTAAAGTTAAGGTTGGGTTTGAATTTAGTGATGCCAAATTCTAATGAGAGATTCACATGCAATTTTTGAGGGCAAAATAGCAGGAATCAAGCAAGATTAACTATTCTTACAAGAATGTGCCACTTTTCTGAACAATAGCTGCAAAAGAAATCCTAGATTCTGATTTTAGAACTAGAATTTGGTAGAAGACTCCATCTGGGTCCAAACTCACTGTAGCGGGTTTAGATCTAGGGACCAGGACTTAATTCCCTACTCCAGAAATTCAGGGTTGACAGAGTTATTATAATTGATGTTCTGGTTTATGTCCAAATCGATTTTGGATATCCATACAACCCTTTTTGCTGTCCTTCCATGCCTACTCAGTGAATCCCCTCTGTGCATTCATTCTAGCAGGGCTGACAGATTTAGAATGCTTTTGTAGAATATAAATCCAAAACAAAGGAAAACTGGAACTGTCTTTTGTTGCTGTTTTGTTTTACTTCAGGAAGTGAGGAGACAGTAGCCCAGACAGCAGAAATGACAGGTCACAGAGTGGGCACTTCCTATGAGGCAGGAATCTGCCTCGCCCTTTATATGGAACCCCTGCTGGCTGCTGACTTCCGCTTGGCCCTTTGTACTTTTATTGCTGTGTTGTGTGCAGTGGATGCTCAGAAAGACCATTACAATTGGAAAGGCAATGTACTATAAAGGAAACCAGCCATACGGCTTTGCATTCTGTGTCAAGTGCTGTGATCAAACAAAAGACTCTGGCTGAATTATGAGGAGCTGTGTGATGCAGATGCAAGTACTGAATACCGGCAATTTAGTCAGCGAGGAGCATTAATCGAAGATGCAGCTAAAAAGTGGCCATCATGAATGGCGTTCCTACAGTAACGGTAGATGGAAAACCCCCAAACTATTTAAAAAGCATCTTTGTTGATTTGTTTTCTCTCATATCTTTATAGGCTTTTGTAGGATTATAAATGTGAATTTTAAGAGCTCTCAGAGGTTGGCGTCACCCTTTTTGTTTTGTCTTAAATCTCTTACAGGAATAAAAACTATTTTAAAAAGAGACCTTGTTACCAGGCACTCTCAGAGTTAATGTGTAATACAGGCATAGTATAGCGTTATTATTTATTTCTATTGCAGTAGCAGTGAGGAGCCCTAGTCACGGAGGCTGTGTCTACACTGGTAAATTAAGTCGACTTAAGCTTGGCTTAAGTCGACTTAATTTGCCCTGCATCTGTAACCTTCGGGTGGGCTGAATTTATTTAGTTGCCCTTCTCCAGTGCCCCACAGAAATCAATCCCAACCCCTATGGGGAAAGCAGCTGGAGACCCAGGATCCAGTCTGTACAGGACTCACGGCGAAGCTTGCTCAGAGCTACACTCACATTAAAATACTACTAAAAACAAACATAACAATGAACTTTATTAACTACTAACTAAATGAACCTTATCCTAAGAAAACAAACTACAATTAACCAAGAACAATCCCTTGCATGAAAGATACCCAAGGGTCCCAAAGTCTGTGTGGAGTTCACCCAACTCTCAGCTACAGTCTCTGTTCCAGTGTGGAAGCTTGAGTGGCAAGAAATAGCTGTCCTCTTCTTTCTTTGCTGGGATCCTCTGTAGCATTCCATGCAGGCTTTCTCTTCTCCTCTGCAACCAGCCCTCAGTCCCATATGCATGTCTGCAAGGTCTGTCGCAAATGACTCCTTTACATGGAGAAAACATCTTGTTCACTCCTGGCTCAGCTCCTCTCCAGAACACTGAGCACATGGTCTCCCCTCAAGGCAGCTCCTGCCTGCTGTCTGCTCAGGCTGCTGCTCTCCAGTCATCTGACTGACAACATCCCATCACACCAGCAGGGTACACTGTGGAGCATGCTCAAATTGCTACCATTCCCTGCTTCTGGAAGTTTCCAGTTGTGGGTCGCTAATCTGCCCAACAACAGTAACCCACCCTCAGCAGGTCTCTCAGAGATAGCCTTTTCAGGCATATGGGTTACACATCTACACTACACTTTGCTTAAGTCGACTTAAGCAGCTTGCTTAAGTCGACTAAAGCAAAATAAAGTCGACTAAATGAAAATAAAGTCGACTTTATTAAACCACCTTTCTACTCGACATAAGGCTTAATTCGACTTTTTAAAGTCCCTTGCCACCGTGGACCTGCCCTAGGTCCCCCTAGTCCCAGAAAGTCGACCTAGAGCATCCAGTGTGGACGCTCTAGGTCGACTTTGTAAGTTCCCCTTTAAGTCGACTTTAATTTTAAGTGTAGACACACTAAGTCGACTTAGTTAAAGTCGACTTAAAAGTGCAAGTGTAGACATAGCCGGACGGAGCTCCACCGTGCTAGGCACTATACAGACAGAACAGAAAGACAGTCCCTATATCAAAGAAATTCAGGCAATATTTTTTTTCAGGGAGGAAACTTTGTCTGAGATGCTCAGTTGTGCTGAGCTTCTGCTAGTCACAGCCCGATGGGGGAAGACACAAAGGGTCCAATTTTGGCTCCCCAGTTTGGGGTCTGATTTTAAACAAGCCCCAGGGTAAATTAGAGCAGTCTAGAGGCTCTTCTAATCTGTGCTGACTGACTATGTACCAGCATTGTCCCCCAGCATGCCCCTCACTCTAAGGACCTATATAGGGGGTTACATATGAATTAGCTACACTAGTTTTCTGCCCACCGGTGATTGTCACGATGGTGGGGAAATGCTCTGCAAGGGAGAGTTGTCTGCTTTCTGCTCCAGTTGCGCTGCAATAAGAATGAATCCTGTGAAGGGATTTTGTTTCAGGTAGAACCATCCTCAATACAGGATGATTTGTGTAAGGACAGTATCTAGGCTGGCTTTAACTTACGTGCAGGATGTGACTTCATGTCCTAAAGACTGGTTGTCAATGTTCTACATTAGGCAAAACATAATGAAAATTTTAATTATTAAACCAGTAAAGTTAAAACTTGCCAGCCATGGTAGGGAAATAATAATGAGATGAAACCTCCTCTCAATTTTGATATAATTACAAAATAATTGGAGTGATTAAATGAAGCCTTCAAGACAGACTGTGCCTAAAGGTAGGTCACAGCAAGGCAGGTGGGAAGGCACTGGAAAGAACACCATCATCAGTAAGCTGCAAAGTGCCTTAATGAACCTCTGAAGCCCAGTTACAAAATAGAATAGAGGCTCTTTGGGGAGATTAGTGGAAAAAGATGAAAATAGGAGAATGGGTTAAATGGGGGGGGGGGGGGGAATAACAATAGGTTAATCACAGGAGCCATAGTATTTCATTTTAGATAAGCAATCAAATGTTCATTCAGATATTTACCTAAATGTGTTTCTACATTGTCTAACACACTTTCCTATGAGTTTCTTGGCACATGATTCCAGTCAAGCTGAAAATATCACAAGAATAGCTTTTCTCGTGATAATTCCATTCATTTCCACCCAGGTCTTGATGAATCCAGGAGCTATTGCACAAGACAAGTGCAAGAAAAAGGGCAATGGGCATAAAGGTGATTGCCAACTAGACAAACCAATAAAATATTTTGCAGGAATCTGTTGATGTTTTTCCTGAGTTTTTTAAAATTCTGATTAAATTTGTTGGATTGCTGAAACGTTTTCCTGAAGCTGGTCAAAATTCTCAAAAATTTAAACAACATGTCAGATTCTTAAGGGGGCTATTTGTTTTTTATTAATCAATATTCAAATTCTGAATTCAATTTGGGATTCTGTTCTTGAGATATGTCTCAGTATCATATTCAAAAAGTAAATTTTCAATACATAACATGGTGTCTGGTTTACATAAGTGTGCAATTTCTATTTCAATTTCATCTTTAATAGACTTTCAAAGGATCTGGGGAAATGATATCAGATCATCCAACCTTCCACGGACGGAAGAATCTATGCACAAGTTGGCATCCATTATTCAGTCCTTATTCTTTTTGATGCCTAAAGTGATGAGGACAGATCACCATTTCTAGTCATTGACCCCTGTAAGAAGTGTATTTAAAGTATCCAGTTAAACAAGTTTACAACTGTTTTGTGCTCTCAGAGAATTGCAAAGCAGCTCACTAGTGAAAATGAGTCTAAATAATTATTGTTGGATATGTTCCATACAAGTGATACTCATATTTAAACAGGTTGTGCTTCAAAAATAATAGACTGGATTACACAGGGACCTCTTAATGATTTCTTAATAAAAAGTGATGAAAAAGCAATATGTATTTCATCACTTCAATGATGAGGGCTGGTCCAAAGTTCATTTAGGTAGGGAAGTAGATAGATTAGATACATAGCTAGATACTAAAAGAGATTATCTAGTCTGACCTCCTTAGAAGCCATAAAACTTCCCTAAAATAATTCTTAGAGCATATCTTTTAGCAAAACATCCAATCTTGATTTAAAAATTGCCCGTGATGAAGAATCAACCATGACCCTTGGTAAATTGTTCCAATGGTTAATTACTTATTTACACTCTGAATTTGTCTAGCTTCTACTTCCTGCCATTACCTTTCTCTACTAAATTGAAGAGCCCATTATTAAGAACTTGTTTCCCTTATAGGTACTTATAGACTGTAATCAAGTCCCTTTATTTTAACATTACCACTCTCTTGACCTTCTCTTACTTAAGCTAAATAGACTGAACTTTCTGAATCCGTCACTATAAGGTGTGTTTTCTAACCCGTTAGTCATTCTTGCTTCTAAATCTTCTCAATTTATCAATAGTCTTCTTGAATTGTGAATATTAGAACTGAATTTCAGTGGTTGTCACATCAGTGCCGAATGCTGAGGTAAAATGACCTTTCTTCTTCTGCTCAAGATTCTTCTATTTATGCATCAGGATCTCACTATCTCTTTTGACTGCAGCTTCACAATGGGATCTCAGGTTCAGCTGATTATGCGCCATGACTCCCAAATCTTTTTCACTGTCACAGCTTCCCATGATAGAATCCTCCATCCTATAAGTATGGCTTACATTCTTTTTTCCTAAATATATATATTGACATTTAGCTGTATAAAAACACTTATTGTTTGGTTGTGCCCAGTTTACCAAGCAATGTCTCTGAATCAGAGGCTTGTCCTCTTTATTATTTACAACTGCCTCCACTTCTGCATCATCTGTATACTTTATCAGTGTTGATTTTATGTTTTCATCCAGGTCATTGATAAAAATATTAAATAGCTTAGGGCCAAGAGCCAATCCCTCCGGGATGCTACTGGAAATATTCCCACTCTATCATGATTCCATTTTGAGACCTATCAGTTAGCTAGATTTTAATCCATTTGATGTGTGCCTGTTAATCTTCAAAGCGTCTGACGAAGTGGGATTTTCTCCCATGAAAGCTCATGCAATAAATAAATTTGTTAGTCTTTAAAAGTGCCACCGGACTCCTTGTTTGTTTTGTTAATTTTATAGCTTTCTAGGTTTGTAATCAAAATATTGTACAGTACCAAAATCAAATGCCTTATGGCAGTCTATGTATATTTCAGCAGTGCTATTACCTTTAGCAGCCTAATTTATAACCTCAACAAAAAAAGGTATCACATTAGTTTGATGGGATCTATTTTCCACAAGTCTATGTTGATTTGCATTGATTACATTACCCTCCTTAAATTCTTTATTAATCAAATTCTGTTACAACCACTCCATTATCATGCCCGGAACTGATGCCAGGCTCACAGGCCTATAATTAGCCAGATCATCCTGTTTACTCTTTTCAAAAATTGATGCAACATTAACTTTCTTCCAGTTGTCTGGAACTTCCTCAGTGCTCTAAGACCTACTGAAAATCAACATTAACATTCCAGTGAGCTTCTTAGCCAGTTCTTTTAAAACTTGTAGATGCAAGTTATCTGGACCTGCTGATTTGAAAATGTGTATCTCTAGTATCTGCTGTTTAACATCCTTCTGAGATACTAATGGAATGGAATGTCACCATATAAAAAGACTATATCATCTGTTCTCTCTCCAAATACAGAATAGAAATATTTATTGAACCATTCTGCCTTTTCTGCACTGTTAGTGATAATTTCACCATTTCAATCTAGTAACAGACCAATATCATTTTCAGGATTCTTTTTGTTCCTGATATAGTTTTTTAAACTCTTTATTGTCTTTAATTTTGTTGGACATTGATTTTTTTTCTTTGGCTACCCAATTTTCCATAGTTCCTAACTTCTGATTTATAATCAATGCTATCAATTTCCCTTTTTTCCATTTGTTAAACAGAGAGAGAGAGAGAGAGAGAGAGAGAGAGAGAGAGCACTTCATTCACTTTCTTTTTAAAGCAGGTCGGGGCCAGAGCCTGAGCTCCGCATTCCCACCCCACCCCTGGGCTGGCTGGCCTGTTCCTGGGGGTGGGCCGATGCATGGTGTGGTGTACGGCCTCCGACACAGCCTTCCAGGGTCCATGGCCCTGGAGGGCTGCACCAGAAGCCACACTGTGTGCCAATAATATGAGGTCTAATATCAATTAATCTTACGTTGGCTGCAACACTTTTTGAGTTAGAAAATTGTTATATTTAATGTTTAGAAATTCCAAAGGTGCTTTGATGCTGTCAGCCTGAGACTTCTAGCATATATCACTCAGATGGAAGTCCTCCATGATTATATAGTTTTTTTCCCCACCTCACTGTAGATAAATGTTAAAGTGTTCATCCAGTTCCCCCCTGTGATTTGGTGGTCTGGAGCAGACACCACCTAATGCCTCATTTTATGCTTTCTCTGTTAGTATATTTATCCATGAACAGTCAAGATAATTTTCTTCCAAGTTAATCAGTGACTCAAACAGGTAATGCCATTTTTGCTGTAGAATGTCACTCTCCCTCCCTTTTGCCCATTTGATCCTTCCTATAGGTTGTAACCATTGATTCCAATTATGGGAATCATCTCACCAGTTTTCAGTAATTCCAACTATGCTCATATATGGTAATTCCAATTCTTCTTCTTTGTTACCCAGGCTTTTAGCTCTGGTACATAAGCAAATTCAAGAATTTATTCTCTTTCAGTCCTTTTGGTTCCTTGATTAATTTTGTTCTCAACATTTCAATTTTGTGCTGAGTGCTAATATCTCCCTTCTTTTTACCCTCCCCTTTTGCTATTAGTTTAACTCTCCCCTGATTACTCTAACTAATCTTTCCCTGAGAAGATGAGAGCTCCTTTCTACTGTGGTGGAGACCAGCCAAACTATATAAACTTTTGCCCCATCAAAGGTGGGCCAATATTCCACAAAACCAAAACCCTCCACTGAACACTACTTTCCAAGCCAGTGGTTCATTTCCAGAATCTTCTCCCTTCCTTTGCTAATGGGACAGAAAGGATCTCAGAAAAGATTGCTTGTACATTTTTCTTCCTCTACAGCACACTTCTGAGTTCCCTGAAGTCAACTGCTATCTGCGAGATATCTCACACGCAGTAGCATTTGTGCTGATATGAACAACCACCAATAGACTCTTGCCTGTCAAAAGTCTATCTAATCTTGTGGTAATGTCTCATGTTTTTGACTGTGGGAAGGCACCACATTTTCCTATTGTCTCCTTGGCCCTTGCAGAAAGTTCTTTCAATTTTTCTGAGTATTGGTTACCCAACAAGGGTCATCTGCCTTCTTTGGACAGCAGAAAACTCTTTTTGGGTAAGCTTCATTTTCTTCCAGGTGGAGCTGAGTTATCTATGTATATGTCCCATATACCTCTCCATTCCTTTGGGCCTGCTGAATCTTGGGAGGCATCTTCCATAGCTAGAAACAAAGAAAGAATTAGGATCACTAGTCTGTTTTGAGATATTTTTCCAACTCTGTGGGATCAGTTTCCCACTACTTGTACAGTACTCATGTAAACTGCTTCTTTGTGACTGAACAACCTCAACATATTCTGTTGCCATAACCATTTGTCTTCTATTACCATATTAAGGGAATTCTTTTGGAATGGTTCAAAAGTATTAGTTCATTACTCACTATGAACATGAGAAATCCATAATATAATTATGTTATTTTTATTAAAAAGTGCAGGTTTTGCTTCAAAAAGTAGTCACAAAGCCCAACCAAACTGATATTTTTTCAAGTACTCTCAAAATTAGTCTGGTACTGGATGTCTTAATTTTAACCAGCTAACGAAGTTTATCCTCCCTGAGGGCAAACCCAGGAATTTTCTCCAATCCTTTTTGTCTCCAAAAGGATTGTTTTTAATTGTGCCAACTGCTCTCTTTTGTGGTGGGGGGATGAGGGGAAAATCAAAGTAAGAACAAAAACCATTCCTCTTTTCCCCCAATACATGATGATGCTTACACACACACTACTGAAAAGATTTATGATCCCATGCTGTGTGTCAGTCGGTTGTTGAAAGTCTTTATGAAATATTAAATAAAATGTCAGAATCAGTGATGCAGAGAAAGAGCATTTGAAGCAGGCTGCAAAATCAGTCTTATAATGTGACTCAATTAGTTCCTGAGTTTTGAGGAAGTGGCAGTGATTAGATGGCTGCCTTGCAGTAACATTTAGTTCTATCTTTTTAACAAAGACACTGGGCCTGCAATATCAAGCTGTCTGTCAGCAGATGCAGCATGATCCAACGGTAATAATCAAAGACTGAAAGAACCCTCCAGGGATCAGTAAGCAATGAGGCTTTCCAGTGGATATGAAGTGTCTAATTCCTCTGTGGTGAAATCCCAAAGAAGTTATTGGAGAAGTTACACAAGAGTAGAATCAGGTGTGATGAGATTAGTTTGCATTAGAGAACTCCACCACCGCTATTTTCACCTGTGAGGTTGAGCCAGCGCAAGATGTAGCAGCATGTGTGTCTAGGCTGACTAGTCAATTTCGGGGGCACTACTGCCTCGCATCTAAGCTTGGACGGGTGTAGATGGTTGTCCTTCCCCATGATTTCTGACTCAAGTCCCAGGAGCAGGCACACAACACACACAGGCTATAGTGTCTGTTCAGCATTTGATTTGTTCCAGTAGATGCTTTGAATGACACTGACCTGTGCAAATATTATATGTATGCCATCAAGCTCATATCAGCATGGTGGAGGGTCATTAGCTCCTGCCCTGCCTGCTGGCTAAATTACTCTGGGCACGAAATCCCACTTTTTTTTTTTTACAGTGAGCACCGGCACCTTTAAGTAGCAATGCTCAAAGGGGTAGAGAGTTGGTTGATTTTATTTGTATTGCTCTTTTCATTCATGATACCATTTTATGTTTTGGTGAGTGGCTGGCTTGCTTTCTTGGTGTCTTTTGTTGTTTAGTGAGTTAATTTGATGAGCAAATGCAGTTCAGGAGGGAAGGGATCCAAGAGAGCACTCCAAGAGGCCCAACCAGTTCCCTGACCCTCCTCCTTTCACCTCCTGGAGCCTGGGTTGGAGGCATGTGTAGATGGCTAGGAGAGCTGTAGGAGGCTTCTGAGTTACTTTTAAATACATTTTCTTTCACACGTCAGCACTATAATAAACAGGAAAAAAAAGCAAAAGGGAGAACTGCACTTCGAAGGGTTTGACTCAGTGTGAAATCGGTCAATGTGTTCTTAATTCTGGGTTTTGATCTTTCCTGTCCCTACAACCTTCCATGCAGGGGTTCTGTCCACTACTACAGAATATGAGTAAACTCAATTATAATCAATGGGAGTTACCAATATTATCTGATAAGAAAATAGGGCCAAAGCAAATACTTGGATTTCATTTCAGTTTCTGAGCCGCTTTCTCATCATAGTGGGTGAAGAAGAAATTTGCTGCCAAGAAAAATCTCTTCTTTGTATATGTAAGAAGTTTTCTTTCAGACACTAGGTTATCTGATCCTTTGATAATAGCAAACTGGATTTATCTTTAATTGAACAGTATAGATTTTCCTTTGGCTGTGCCCAGCTGCAGTTATAACTGTAATAACAGTTACTAATATTTGCATAGTGCTTTCCACCCTGAAGAATTCCAGAGCTCTTTACTAACTTAACACACTGCTTTTATGAAACAGCAGCAACCGTGACAGATAAAATGGAAACTCATTTTCATCCTTAACTGATTTCTCCAAATCTGTGACAGAATTGTCAGTGTTTAGGCTGCCCTCAATCCTCTCCTAAAAAAAAGTCCATTGGTTATTTAGAAATTTAAAAAAAAAAAAACAAAAAAAAAAAACTGGGTATGGGAGGTATCTTACTATTATAATCCATTTCAGTGGCTAATACAATTCCCTTTATGATTCTGGTTTAATATCGCTAAGGGTGAACATATGTTGCCTATTAAAACCCTAGTAGTATCAGACTAACAGAATTAATAACCACCACATCCAAAGCTGCTGTTTTAATGAAGAGGAACTAAAGCATAGCAAAGCTATATATAATTTTAAACCTTTTTTGGAAATAAAATTAAAGCACATTTCAAGTCCCAGATGGATTTTATTGTTGTTCCCACTTGTGGCTTTGTGCTTTGAATAATTCAGCAGAGTCAGTACCTCTGTCAAGCATAATCCCAAATTTTACAAAACTCAATGTAAAGGTTCTAACTTTAAGAGATACATTTAATGAATAATGTATTTTCCTCTAATCTGCATTTTCCAATGGATTGCAAATAGCCCAGACATTATGCCCTGATACTATTCATTCTCACTTTAAAGAAAGATAAAAGCTGAATATGGTATAAACATTCTCTTTGGCCAGAAGCTTGAATTTCTATTCTCCAAATTTTACCCTAAGAAAATTTGGCCCAATAATAAAGCCGTTATAGGTTCCTGCAATTAGCACTAGTCACAGCTACATGCAGAAAATGAGTGGTAAATATCGAGTTAACCTTACAGTGATCTCATCGTGTAATTTACCAAAGAGATAATTTATTCTACATTTACTGAGAAAGATGGAGAAGAAGGAATACTCTGCATGGCCTGGCATTAGGTGTGTGCTTGGCCCACAGGCCAAGTTTCAAATTAGAAGTTTCGAATTAGAAATGGGCTTGGACTGCAAATTTTCGATTTGGATCCTGATTTTGAACACTCTAAAGTTCAAGAGTGTTAAGATGTGGAATTTTGGGGCAGGTTAATGAGAAGGATATGGGCCAACATTCAACCATAGATCCTATTCAGATTCCAAAACACAAGAATGTTTTCAAGTACAAGGTTTTGGTTCAAATTCATTACCCCATACATGAATAAACATAATACAGCATAATTAAATATTGGCTCTGACACTTAAGGGCTTGATTGTCTCAGCTTCACAAGGGAGTAAGGCCGGCCCCCTTTACTCCCTTTCTTGTCCCTACTCTCACTGCAACTCCAGCGCAGTGGAGAAAACAGGTACAACTCAACGGATACTACCTCCTGTGAGCAAGTGAGAGGACAGGTGACAGACAGGAGTCCTGTCTTTGCCCTTCAAAAATAACTGTCTGTGTGCTCAGAGGGGAATAAGCAACTCCACACAAGGGGCTAAAGGTGCTCATTCCCCTTCTCCCACCCAGAGCAAGGGGGGAACTAAGCGGAATTGTGCCTCTCTGAGCTACCTGCCACCCTTTAGGCAGGGCAGACTGTAAAGTTACAATGTAGCTTTTCTGTGTCTCTGAGCCAAATCTTTGTTTAACTGTTCCACTTGTCTGCAATCCAGTTCAGTACATACTAGCTTTTGCCTTCTCCCCACTTCTCATTTTTTCCCTCTGGAATTGAATAGTGAGAAAACCCATTAGGGCCTGTGTTGGTAACAGCTAGCATTCTTGGCTATGTCTACACTTGCAAGTTAGGTCGACTTAAGAAGGCTTAAGTCAACCTAACTTAGTCCCCGTCCACACCAGGGTTTCATTAAGTCGACTTAAGAAATTCCTTAAGTTGACTTCATGAAAGCTTAAGTCGACTTAATAAGACCTGCTGGGTAAGTTAACCTAACCCTCCTTAGGTCAACCTAACCCTTCTTTAGGTCGATCTAAGCATAGTGTGGAAGCTTAAGTCCACTTTGTTATGTTGACATAAGGGCAATTAGGTTGACTTAACAAAGTGGACTAAGTACACATCCATGGAAACCACTTTGTTAAGTCGACCTAACTTTTTCTAGTGTAGACATAGCCCTTGTGTGCACATGCAGGGTGAATCAATTAATTCCCATTAGTCTCAGTGGTGGAAGCATAGTGTTGGCCTAATATACAAAGCTTTTTTTTTTTTAATGACTTGCCTCATTCCTATGTTCAGGCACTAAGTGTGAACTCTATTCATTAGCCTGATGCCAAATAAGGTTTAAAGATACCATGATTTTACTAACTCTATGTAATGCCTGCAGAGAAAACATTCCCATTTTGAAAGACAGAAAGCTTTTGGTGTGGGTGGTGGGTGTCTAGGGCAGCAACCACCTGGCATGCTTAACTGAATTATACCACTAACTTGTGATGAATCGCTTTCCAGCAATAAATGATTACAGTTGTTCCCAGAGTATCTGATTGGGGCTCCATTTTTTCATTGTGTTGTTTATGAGCAATCAATTCAATTAAAAAAAGTGGGCATGCCGTGGAATTATCTGTCACACTGAAGTGTGTCGTCTTACTGAAAAGGTTGGGAACCACTGGTTTATGGTATTAAGGCACTTGATTCCTATTAATTTAAAAAGGAATAAAGTGCCTAAATATCTTTTAAAAAATCTGGCCATAAATTCTCTGCTTCTATAGAAAAGTCTATGGAAAAAAACAAACAATGAAACAAACAATCACTCAAAAAAACTCCCAGGCTTTTCATCTACAGACAGTCTATAGTTGGAACTGGGGTCCCTTGCTCAAGGAGATACACTTGGACTAGCTCTCATCAAACCACTTCACTAAAAATAGAATGTGACCAGTGGGATGCACTAACCTTCTTGAGTAGGCATATAGGGGCTCTGACATGTATACCTTCGAGGAGACTTGCCCCTCCCACAGTTTGCTCTGCTGTAGCTACATTCTATTTTTAGCACGGTAGCTCATTGAGAGCTAGAGTGAATGTGTATCCTCAAGCTGGGAATAACATCACCAGCTCAAAATATAGACATACCCAGGGATATCCTGACTCCACCCAAAGATGGTAATTTGCAGAGGGGACAATGGGACCCATGATATTCAGAGAAACATGTCCCCTCCAAACCAATCTTGGTGCACCCATGAAGTGAGTTGCCAACTTCTCTGTCTTATCATCCATCTCCTCTTTCCTTTCTTCCTCCACCACCTCGTAATGAAATGTAGGAGCCATGCTATTGTTGAGCTGCCTCACCACATCTCCTTCAGGAGGGAATAGAGTGATGATGCACACCAGCTGTTTATACTGGCCTGAGCTTCTCCCCACCCCCACCCCCACCTGGGCCCCAGCCTCCTCAGACCTACTTTCCACTTTGTGCGACTGGGTGCTGGAATCCTTCATGCTTTGTGTTTTTGAACTATGGCTATAAAGGGATTTACCTGTCCCTCTTCCATGTAAGTAAGGCCTTATCAATATATTGGCATTTATGCCAGCAAAACTTTTGTTGCTCAGAGGTGTAAAAAACCACACCCCTGCATGACATAAGTTTAGTTGGTATAAGCACTTGTGGATTCACATTATGTTGACAGGAGAGAGCTCTCCGCCAATATAATAAAATCACCTAAATGAGCAGCAGTAGCTATGTTCATAGGAGAACATTTCCCACAGACATAGCCAGCAAAACTTATGTCATTCAGCTTCAGAGGTGTGCTTTTACACCTCCGAGTGACAAAAGTTTTGCTGATATAAGTGCTAGTGTAGACAAGACCTGACTTTCTTGCATTCAGAACTGTAAGAAAATGAAGATCTCCAAGAGTGCTCAGTGAGACCCCCTACAAACTCATCTTCTGTCAGATTCAAAGGACATTTCTCTGACTAAATTCAGGGACTCAGCAGAGGCAGGTCTTTCAATTAAAAAATAAAATGAAAGAATATGTAGTAAATGGATGAACTGTTATCCCCGGACCATAGCTGACTAAAAAAGGAGTAGGCAGAGTGGAAGGGGCGGGCAGGTCATTCAGGAGTTGGGATCATGTTGTTCTGCTAGCTTGGCTATTTGCATAACTTCAGAGCCATCAGAAACCCTACAGGAAACTACTGGAAGTTGGAGCGATAGGCACCATTGTTCCATGGACAATCAGTTGAATGTATCCCTTTCAAATTATGTAAGCAGTACAACAAATGAACCCAGAGATCTGTATATAATTAACTCCCAGTCCTTGATATATATGCGCAAAAGGAAATTGCACAGGGGCAGTTCCTGCAGAATAAAGCTATGTAAAACTTAGTTATGTCCAGCTTAAGCTGCTTGTACTGAGAGCTAAGCAATGCTGCAGGGCACCTGAAAATGTGGAAAGTAAAGAAACCTTCCTCCTTAGCATCCCTCCCTCTTAAAGCTGGCTTTCCATTGTTAAGGAATCATCCCCACCCACCCCACCTGCTGCTATATATTCTCTCAATAGGTAACAGCAGCTGGTAGCAAATGGATGCACCTTGAGAGGGAGGCTTAGGTAAGTGCAGTATGCTGGGTGGCTATTAAATGTGATATCCAAGGAGAAAGAAAATATCTGCTCTGTGAGGCTCAGCTGTGGTAAGGCACAGGAGTGCTAAAATGAAGACATAGCTTTAGCTGCAGAGCTCCTGATGCGCGCAGGTAAGGGCAGACCTGCCCTCAGTCACCTGTTCAGCGCCTCAGGTTTGCAGGAGGCCTGGGGGAGATTCTGAATGTGATGAGGAAGAATGGAGTATTTCCAAATAGGTGCTGCTTCACAAAGCCTCAGGCTGCTTTCTGCATTTTCCCTGGCTGCTGCCGAGACTCTTCTCTGCTACCACTCACCCAATCCCAGGCCCCCGGCTTGCCATTTAGGCAGCACAAAAAGGGGTTTATGTAGCAGCTTTAATTTGCAGGATGGTATGGCCCAGCGGGTCTCATCTGTTAATTACCAGCAGCCCAGGCCTTAAAAGCCTGCAGTATATTATGCTGTGTTCTGATAGCATCAGAGCTTACAAATTAAGTGACATGAGAAGAGGCCATTACTTGGATGAGAAGCTTTCAAGAGACAGTTAGTTGCTATATAAAATAAGCTTAATGATTCTTTGGATTTTTTGCCCATGAGTCAATATGAGAATGTTTCCCCAGCATGGCATGTAGAGTGCTGCAGACTGTGGCCTGATTTGTCAGGTGGTTACACTGGTGTAAATCAGGATTAACTCTATTGAGTCAAAGGAGTCACGGTGATATGGAGCCAGAATAAGTAAAGGCAGAATCGGATCCTATGGGGCAGATCCTCAGCTAGTGTGAATTATCATTGTTCCATGGAGCTACGGTCATTTATACCAGTTCAGAATCTGACCCTGTATCTTTTGGATAGCAAAACTAATTTCCTTGTTCCCTGATCATTTATGACCATTCTTGGTAGAGAAGGGCACTTAAGGTCTCTGAGATTTTGCAATTGGAATTTCCTGGGTACAATTTTACCAGTAAGCATGCCAGCTGCAGTGTTAAACAAACAGTGTTCTTTTGATATAGATGTCATTATTTGTTTTAGATTTTAAAAAATGCTTGTTCACCATTGATGTTGGAGATGGCCTTAAGAATGTGCAAAGGGAGGTAAGAATTTTCTCAGACAGATTAGGTACATAGTTAAGTTTTATAAACTTAGCCTTAAACCTCTTTTGAAAATCTCCTTTTCTAGGAATTCCATTAAAGTATGAATAGCAATTGTTTGATTATAATTGTTTAATATGAAAGGCTAAATTCAATCCTGGTATAATCCTGTTGATTTCAGTCAGTTTAGAACAGAGAGGAATTTTGTCCAAAGATTTTTGGACTCATGCATACGCAGCAAAACCAGCATTAGTTTATGCCTTTAGAAAGTGGAGTTTGAAGTAAAGCAGCTTCATCTTCTATTTCTTTTAGAATGCAAATTACCTGCAAAGTGGGGCTTTGGAGAAAGACTACTGCCGGCTCAGTTAGCATACCTACATCACACTCCTGACCCTCTACAGCAAATCCCCTGTAGATCCTATTACTCAAAGCCTGCAAACTGTACCAAAGGGATATTTTGGGGAGCTACTGTAAAACCATGTCTATCTATCCTAGAAAAGATGTACTGGGTTAACTGAATTGATTTTATTTACCATCAAATTTAATTTAGTTAAACTGGTGCAAACTCTGACTGGATTAACAAAGGTTCAAATCAATTTAGCTTAATTTGGTGATTTACAACAGATTGAGAGAAAGAGGGTTTTGGGGAAAAGCAAGCAGTCTTTTTTATGTTTTATGCTTTATTGCTTGTAGAACTGTTTTTTTTCCCCCATTGTCTACACTTGGAACAATGTAGAAAATAAAGTACATAAGTGGTTACCAACTACATTAAATTTTTAAAATTCTTTCATCTCTAATGGCCTAAATCAGCACTGTCATTAGTATCTGACTAGTCAGATTTGGGATTGGGAATACTTTGCTACGTTATCTCCTGATTGCTCTAAATTTACAAATAAACTTCAACTATGGCTTTAATTGGTGTTTATTATTTTTCTTTATATAAGAATTAGATACAGTGCTTCTGTCAGCTAAATGTCTAACTTATTGCTTGAGTTTTCAGGTGCCTAAGTAGCCTTGAAATGCTGGTTAAAGATGCCCCCCCATCCTCACCAAAATCTGAAGTGGAGCTCCTGCAAGGATTAGCAGAGTAGTTTTTAGTTCATTATATGCTTGGTATTGTTAACTCCATGCAAGATGTTTGGTTATAACGTAGGGTGAGATTTTCAAAGCTGACTAGAGAATTTAGCCCTACAACCTGTAACTATATCCATTAGCCAACTTTGAAATCTTAGCCACTGTTAAATGTTACTTTTTCAAAAGCCTAGAGCACTAGCAATATTGAAAATATTTTCTCCCCTGTCCCTCTATCTTTCCTAGTGCCCTAAGGACACCTCTGTTGGGCACAGATGGGTGACAAACTTATCCTGTCCTTCCCTTGTTTAGAGTTAGTTGGAATTTTTCATAGAATGATAATTCTGAGTTTCAACATTTCAAAATTTTCTTTCATCTCAAATCAGAACAAAAAGTCAAAAATTCCATAAAAACAAAATTCAAAAGGGGTAGCCGTGTTAGTCTATTATAGAAAGACAACAGAGTCCTGTGGCACTTTTAAAGACTAAGATTTATTTATCGCATGAGCTTTCGTGGGAGAAAAACCCACAACGGGATTTTCTCCCACGAAAGCTCATGCAATAAATAAATCTGTTAGTCTTTAAAAGTGCCACAGGACTCTGTTGTCTTTATAAAAACAAAAATTCCAGATAATTTAGTTTTGGGAAATATTGAGATGCAATTATTCATATGTTTCACAGGAACTTATCTGAAAAATGATTATTTCAAAATTGAAATGTTTTGTGGGTGTTGATTTTGTCAACCTTTTTGACTCAATATTATCAAAATATTTTCTTTCCATAAGATCAGTTTCATTTTGACTTTATCATTTTGACATTTAAATAATGTCAAAATGAAAAGGTCAAATTGAAATACTTCAACCTTATTGAAATAAAATATTTAGATAATTTTTCACTGATTTTTTTGAAAAACCTATGTTCCCATGAAATAGTTTGATTTTTGTCAAATCAACAATTTTCCAATGAAAAGCTGTTCCCTCAGAAAATGTCCAACCAGCTCTGTGAATGATTCTCAACAACAATCTTCCTTACCCAGCTGTAGGAACTTTTAATGGAAATTCTCCTCTTATTATTTGTGGAATCCCATTTATTTATTTATTCATTCATTCATTTTTATTATAGTGCCTGGTTACATTTTTTTTGAGGGGGAGGGGATGGATGACATCTCTTTTTAGTTGACGAGGCATATTAATTTGAATGTTGTAAAAAATATATTTTTCAAATTGTTTTATACCGTTGGTTACCTAATCCTGTTATCTAATGACTGTGAACTCTCTCTCAAAATAAGATAATAGTGCCACATTTTCAGAAGACTACAAGTTCATCTCATAATTGTGATTATTCAGCATCAATCAATTACATGTTCCTATTGATGCTGCACAGGAGTTCATGAAAAGGGCCAGCATAGGCAATTTTCTGACTGGATGTTATGTGCAATTAACTCCACAAAGCATTAGAATGCTGTCTGCTTACACTGAGAACTCTTCGATTTGTCTCTTTTAAAGTTTTCTTGTTATGCAAAGAGACACATCTAGACTTTATTAAATGAGGTGGTTTTTTTCCCCACATACTCTACTGTAGTTTATAAATGACCTGCAGAACAGTTTGCTAAGCAGTGATTACATAGAGAAGACTAATGCTTCAACTGATTTTCTTTCACTGATTTCATATTTAGAAAAATTACTACCCCAACTACAAAATGTAGCTTTTTGCCCAGCACTGACTAAGTAAGTTGAAACTAATGCTGCTGTAATGCCCTCCCCAGAGAAGGAGGAATTTGTATGACCTTTCCACCCCTTGAGAGCACTTTTCTCCATGAAAACTTAAAGTTCCATTGGCTCCACTTTCCTTTCTGAAGTATTTATATCCCATCTGGGTAACACAATCTAATATATTTATCACATAAGCTTCCGTGGGAGAAAATCCCACTTTGTCAGACACTTTGAAGATCTTCAAAACATCTGATGAACTGGGATTTTCTCCCACGAAAGTTCATGCGATAAATAAATTAGTTAGCCAAGGAGTCCTGTGGCACTTTTAAAGACTATGTCTACACTTGCTAAAATTAGTTCTAATTAGTTAGTTCAAACTAATTTTAGTTAGTTAGAATTAGCGATCCCCATTCATTTCAATGACCGGTTAGTTCGAACTAAGAAATTAGTTCAAATTAACATGGCCACATTGGCTAATTCGAACTAGTTAGTTCGAATTAAAGCCTTACTTTTAAAGCCCTATTCGAACTTATTTGTGTAGCCATGGCTTTAGTTAGTTCGAATTAAGCCTCCTTAATTCCAACTAACTTGCCAGTGTAGACATAGCCCTTGTTTGTTTTGCTGAACTAGACTAACATGGCAACAGAGTCTTGTGGCACTTTTAAAGACTAACAGATTTATTAATCGCATGAGCTTTCGTGGGAGAAAATCCCACTTCGTCAGACGCTTTGATGGTTACCCTTTTGGAACAATGTAATATAAGAGAGAAGTAGGGTGGGTCATATAAACAACAGGTGGTACTCAGAGGCACTTTAATCACAGTGTCAATTCACCATGGAAACGTTAAACAAAATATGGTGCTCCTATGTCTATTCATTTATTGTGTTTAGTGATAGCTTAGATTTTTATCCTGGAACTAACGCTGATGGAAATCCTGGCTGCTGAAAAGGTTCTGTCACAGGTTTCTGAAGTGACAACATGAAGAAACAAACCTGAAGCGCAAAACTCTTGTCTAGTTATCTTTTGCTCAAATAATTTCCCCACCAATCTATCTTGTTTTTATTGTCTGCAGGACGGTTGTTAGCTATGTTGCCGGAGCTTCTGCCGCCACCTGAACCCCTGGACTGAGCTGGGGGGCCGGCTCCGGTCCGAGCCGGCCCCCCAGCTCAGCTCCCGGCTTCGGGAGTCAGCAGGCGCCGCGGTGCTTAAGCATCATGGTGCCTGCTGACTTCTGAAGCCCAGCCCCCCAGCTCAGCCTCTGGGCTTCGGATGACAGCGGGGGCTGGCAACGCAGCCCCCGCTGCCACCGGAAGCCCTGCAGCTGGGCTAGGGGGCTGGCTGTGGGTGGTGCATGGTGGGACAGGTGCCCACCATGCACTGCTCTTCTTTCGCAAAGGAGCATTCACACGGTGAATGCTCCTTTGGCACATGTGTACACAAGAAAGCGCTATATTTATAGCGCTTTCCTTGTCCCGCAATAACTTATTGCGGGACAAGTGTTCTCATGTGTACATAGCCTTAGTGTGTTGTGTTTGCCTTTGGGATTGAAGACTGAATTTTCCATGAAAAGCCACAGGAAAAGGCATCAGAAAGCAGTGGTTGCTAGTGTGAAATGAGACTTCTGACATTTAAAGGGGAGAAATCAACATCATACCCTACACTGGCAACATTCACAGCTGGAAAAAAGTGACTTTTTTGTTTGTTTGGCTTTTTGCCTCCTTTAATTAAATAAGTGGTTACACACTGTAGTCTATACCTATGTATAATCTCCATTACACAGCTGTACATATACAAGAAAATTACAACCATAGTATGGATTTTGCTCCCCGAACTAGTATAACTCATTGCCACCATGAAACAATTGTGCTATTTTGCATTTGGAGAAATCAAATTAAGTTGACTGTATGCTAGAGGTTTAGAGAATAGCAAAGCAAACTATGGGGAAAAAATCCAGTATTCTATAACCATCGGTTTGTGCCACTTCTGCCCAGAAACCACTAGCAAAATTAAAAAGATTTACTCCAAGTGACTCTAGTTCTAGTTCTTTAATTCAGAAAAATATCTTAGTACTTGGAATATTTACCTGAAAGATTCCAACTGTGCTTTTTATCCTGATTATAATATAGTATATTAATTTTATTTCATAGTTCAACAAAAGCAATTGGTAAAACACTTATTTCAGTTTACATAATCAAACAATAATAGTTCTTTATTCTATGTGAGGTGTAACTTATATCTTAAATATATGTAAATCTGGTTTTGGCCCTGTCTAGACTTTAAAAGATTTGCCAGTATACCATAATGAGTAGGACTCTTTGGGCAAAGCCCACTGGTAGAAATTCAGCTTATATTTGGAAAAGTTATTTTGCTGATATAGTTTCCACCAGTTCCCAAAATAGAGTAAGTTACAAAAGAGTCCTTTTGCCAGTATAACTGAGTCTGCAATGGAGCTTTTACTGGCACAACTATACTGGTGAAGGGAAAAGTGATTTTTTCATATGCCCGATCAACATAGCAGTGTTGACCAGGCCTTGGATGGAGTTACATACCAATAGGTAAGACCAGCATGGAGAAAGCTATTGTGCAAATAGAGTGTCCCAAACTGCAATTCTTACTCAGGCAAATGGCCTTTTGAAGTCAGTGAAACATTTGCCTAAGACTAGGACCATAGATGATATCCATAATGTGTAAGGCACCATTGTGAGTAAATTAACCATAGTCACAGCAGTTTGACTGAAACGTGACTTAGGGCTTTTCTACATTTACAGCGCAGCTCTACCACTGGAGCACTTAGCGAAGACTCTACCTGCACTGATGGGAGAGTTTCTCTCGGTGGCGTAGTTAATCCACCTCCCTGAGAGGCAGTAGAAACTGCCGGGAGAAAGTCTGCTGTTAGGTCAGCATAAAGCCTTAACATTGTAGTGTAGAGCAAGCCTAAGTCTCGCTGAGTGCTAGACTTGGATGAACTGTGGAAAAACATTAACAAATATTTTTTGTGAATACTTGTTCGCTTTTCAGTTCAGCCATGGTATTTACTCCTTGTTTTTCTACTTCACCCTGAACATTCCTGTGAGGGGTATTTATCTGCATTTATTTCATTTCATTCATATAATTATTCTTTCTGCTTATTTGTATTGCAGTTGCAATGTAGGAGCCCAAGTCAGGACCAGCACTCCACTGTCCTAGATGCTATACAAATGCAGAACTGAAAGATGGTCCCCACCTCAAAAGCTATGTGTACACTGGCAATTTAAGTCAATTTAAGGAGGCTTAAGTTGATTTAAATTAAGCCACGTTCACACTAGGCTTTCATTAAGTCGACTTAAGAAATTCCTTAAGTCCACTTAATGAAAGCTTAAGTCGACTTTGTTAGTACCGCTCATTAAGTCAACTTAACCCTTAAGTTGACTCCTTAAGATGACTTAAGGACGGTGTGGATGTGGAGTAACCCTTAAGTCGACCTTATTAAAGTTGACTTAACAAAGTCAACTTAACGTTTCTAGTGTAGACATAGCCAAAGAGCTTACAGTCTCATTACAGTCTGCACATGAATAGTCATATGCACATGTGAGCAAGGATACTCAATATAGGTATGTGCTATTTGTCCCCAAAGAGTGATAATCCTGTTTATACAATTTCAGACATCTAGTCAGCAGCAGCAACAACAGCATGTGACATGGGGGAGAGGGAGCAACCATATACTGACTCTCTTCCTCCTTTCTGCACACTAGTAGTTCCACTGCCTTCCAGACCATAGGAAGCCATATGATGATTTGGGGAGGATGGGAGGAAATTTGACTGTAAATCTATTGTCTCCATCTGTAGCACTAGCTATCTGTATTAAGGTACATCTATATAAAGCCTGTAAACAATTTGTGTTTTATTCTAGGAATGCCTTTATGACAACATAAAATTGGAAAATGAGAAGGAAAGAGTATTTCCAGTGAAGAACAAATATAGAGAACTTCATTTTTCATTCAGTTTTATAGGAGAAAAAATTCTTTAGTTATCTGATATGATGAAAATAGTGTTTAGATGCACTAGACATTAAAACCACTTAAAATTCAAGTCCTGGATGAGCAGACTTTTGCACCTTGTAGAATGTTTAAAGACTTACCCATATTTGATTAATTTTATATTATTGTTAATAATGTAATGTATATTAATCAAGAAAAGTGACTGAAGTCCTCTGTTTGTCCATAGGTAGGGAATAAACAGTGGCAATACAGTCTATATTGCCCTACCAATGGCTATGTCACTACAAAAGTTGTCAACTTTATTAAGTCGACTTAAAGTCGACCTTATTAAGTCGATTTAACAAAAGTCGACTTAACTTTTCTAGTGTAGACTTAGCCAGTTTTCGACCGTATTAAGTCAACTTAACACTTAGTTGCTAATCCCCATCCATACTGGCTTAAGTCGACCTAATAAGGTCGATTTAAAATGAGGTGTTAAGTCGATTTAACTTTTCCTTAAGATGACTTCAGGAAATACTTAAGTCAACTTAAGGAAAGCCTAGTGTGGATGCAGAGTAGTTTAGGTCAACTTAAGCCTCCTAAAGTCAACCTAACTGGTAAGTATAGACGGACCCAATGTGTATCAGCTAGAGATGGAGTAAGATTGAGGTTTAAGTTGAAGCTCAGGGCTTACATAGGTTCTGGACAAATTTTTTGTTTCAGCATGGTCAGCATAAAACTCTTGTAAATTGTACTCCCAATATTTCCATCAAGTGTGGTGGAATTCTCTTGAGAACATCTGATCCTGCGATATGGCACCAAATTTGTAAGATCATCTGGTCTAATGAGATTTCAGAATGAGGAAATATTCCCTTTCTAGTTTTCATTTCATGACAGGTAAATAGAGAAGCAGTACCACAGTGCTATAATCTGTTTCTATTAATGTCATAGTAGCTCTGGCCCAGGTTGAATCCTGAAAGTTAGGCTTCAGTGGCTTGGGAAAACCTTATTTTAATAGTAACTTTGGGGCATTGGTTCCCAACCTGTGGCCAGGGTCCAAAAATGGCCTATGGGGCTTTCAAAGCGGCCCACAGCTCCCTCCTGGGGTTGTAGAAGGGAGGCCACTGCCTAAAGATCCAGGTGGAGCGCATTTCTACAGGGCTAAAAGACTGGTGCAGGCTCCTTGGTGCAGCCAAAGGGTTGGGAGATCAGTGCTCCCCTCCCCCTGTCTGTAGAAGGGAGCAGAGCAAAGCGCTCTGCCTAGGTCCATAGGTGCTGAGATCCCTGCTGGAGTCAGAGGGAGAGGAGCACTGAGCCTCAGTTTCTCTGGCTACAGAAGGGAGCCATTGTCTTGGGGACCAAGTGAAGCACACAGGGCTACAGAATGCGTGTAGATCTCTGCTGCTACCAGGAAGATGTGAGATCAGTTGGGAAGCAGCCTCCACACTGAACTCCTTCTCTCCCGCTGAAGTAGGTGGGAAGGGGGGACCCTGCTGGCAGATACTGGTGGCCCTTCAGGGTTGTAAAAATGATATCTGTGGCCCTCAAGCCAAAGAGGCTGGGATCCACTGCTTTAAGGTATTGAGAAAAACATTGATGTTGTAGAGAGACAAATGCTTATGCTGGCAAAACTTATGTCACTCAGGGGTGTATTTTCTTCAAACCCTTGAGCAACAAAAGTCTTCGTGGCTTAAGTGCTCGGGTAGACAAGGCCTTAGTGTCTAGCAATATTAGGAATTTAATCTCTCAGGCTCCTTAATCTTTCACCATCTGAGAATCTGGCCCTTTTTACAATACATTAAGTAAATAAAGGCCAAGCTTGCCCTTGCCTACTGCCTCATGTAGTCATTTATACAAAAACAAAATGAATGTAAAAAAGGCTGATCTGGTAGCATTTCATAGCCATTCTGCACTGGAGTAAATGGCTGTACAAGGTGCAGGCATTGGTGAATCAGGACTGACAAAGGAATTGCCAAATAGGATGAAAGCTGTGGTCCCATTAGTCCAGTATTCTGTCTTTAACCATGGCCAGTACCAGAGGTGGCAGAGATACCCCATGACACTAATGCAGAGGTTCTCAACCACTGTGTCGGGAAACATTACTGTGTTGGGGGACATAGCTGGATTTGGCCTGGGGGCAGGCACTGGTGTGTCCTGTAGGGTCGCAATGTGCCACCAAGTCTGCCGCAACCTACAAAAGGTTGAGAACCATTGCACTAATGATTAGAGATTGGCTTAGACCATTACACATGGTGTTTTTATCCCTTTCAATATTATTTTGTTGGCATTAATTCTGGTTATTATTATTCATGCAAATGTCCAGTCCCTTTTGAATCTTGGCCTCAACAGAATCGTATGGCAATGCGGTCCATGATATGGTTTTCATTTCACCATGTGCATCGATACTAGGGAGGCATCAAGATGTTTTATCTGAAGTGCGAGAAAACGTTTTGTGCAACAATCCATGACACATTATTGTTAAAAGGCAATGACAAAAGGCATTAAATGAGAAACATTTTAGACAGTAGGTTCAAATTACCAATGTATTATTTTAAGGATTGCTACATGACCATGTTTTCACTGATTGCTGATGATTCAGAAGGGCACTTAAAGTAAATGATTGTTCTCCCTTTTGGAAATGCAGCACATTATAAGTATCTAAGAAAATGATATTAAGAGATAACATTATAGTTAGATGGACACTCTGGGATCTGGAAATCACTGCATTGAGTACAGGACTTCTGAGCTTTTCTCTATAGTATGGTATAGATTAGGTTCTGTCTCCCAAAATAAGGCTGTCAGTGTTGTTTATCTTCATGTTAGCCACTGAAAGTGTATACCTGTCTTGTGCATTGCTGATCATGATATATTATTGTCCTGATTAAAATATGCTGATTGAAGTTTTGTACTTGCTTGAAACTCAACATTAGCTAGCAGTAAATGATGTAGCTGGCAGGCAGAGATCTGGTCTCTTTGGGTGCATCTACACTGACAACTTAGGTCGACTTAAGGAGGCTTAAGTTGAGCTCAACAAAGCCGCATACACACTGGGCTTTCCTTAAGTCGACTTAAGCACTTCCTTAAGTCAATTTAAGGAAAGCTTAAGTCGACTTAATAACACCTTGTTTTAGGTTGACTTAAGCCTTAAATCGACTCCTTAAATTGAATTAAAGCCAGTGTGGACGGGGATTAGCACCGAAATCGACCTTATTAAGTCGACCAGAAGAGGTGGAACCCTCTGATCTTAGGTTTACCTAAATTCTACACAAAGATAAAGATCAAAGAAGGAAGCCCCCATCTCCAAATGTTAAATTTTAAAATAAAAAAAGATTAACATACACAAAGTTCTCATATAATATTGTACACATTGAGAATGTATCCATCTTTTCTTAACTGTTCATTTCCACACTTTTAAATGTGTAGTGTTTTCTCATATATTTCAACTTTAAAGTTATAGAGCAACCTTAATCTAAAACTAGCAAAAAGTTCTATTTTTGTCTGTTAATTACCTGATATTCCAGGTTATAACACAAGTACACATCAATATGTGTTGGATTATCTAGCTAGGCTAGATGGCACTTAAATAATGCAAATAGTTACTTAGTTTTTCATTTCACTAACGTACTAATTTGCAGTCTTTCTGAAAAAAAAATTTAATTTGCTTTTTAAAATGCTGGTCACATTTTCAGTTATCTTATCCCCTCACCTCCTACCTAGACTCTAGTTCATCCACTAGCTCAGCATCTAGCTGCCTCTTCTCTAACAGCTTTTGTCAAATGCCCCTTCAGCTGGATTCAGAATTCCTGTCCCACTTCAAGCTGCCCTTCCATTGGCAGGCTCTCTCCCCAGGACAGCATTCTCTGCCTGGTGCATCAGAGCTGCAGTAGATCTTGTCAGGGCAAGGGGAACTGCACTTTGATTTGAGATATGTTCAAAACCAGAGATTATTTAATATGTTTATTTATTAACTTCACTACTCATACAAGAGTTTGTGCTAATATAGAATCATAGACCATTAGGGTTAGAAGATAATCTCAAGAGGCCATCTAGTTCAATCTCCTGCTCAAAGTGGGATCACCCCCAACTAAATTGTAGTAAATAATAATATAAAAAGGATCAGATTATCAGGGCCGTCCTTGTGGGGGGAGGGCGAATGGGGCTATTGCTCTGGGCCCCGCGGTAATGTGGGTCCCGTGCTACCCTGGTCCCAGATGGGGGCAGTGCAGAGCCCATGCCGCGGCTCCCCCACGGCTGCACTTTGCTCTGCCCCCACTGCCTTTGGCGGCTGGCAAAAGGCAGCAGGGTGGGAGACTTCGCCCGGCCTCTGGCCCTGGGCCGGCCCTCCTCACCCCCAGGGCGGAGCAGGCAGGCCCAGGGACGGGGCAGTTCATGGTGGGAGCCGAGAGTTGCCGGGCTCCTGGGGCCGGGGTGGATCGACCCGGGCCTCCCTTCCCCCCTCCAGTGTGGGGTGGGGCTCCCTCCCAGGCCAATTGGCCCCGGCCCCGCTTCCCCCCTAGGGACAGCCCTGCAGATTATCAACTGGTTTAAATTACCATGCTTCCATTGAAATCAGTGTTCACTGGTTGAAGCCAAAGGAGCCATGTTGATTTACTCCAGATGACCATCAGGCTGAAAAACTAAAAAGAGAGAGTGATTTTAAGTGGAAGCTGAGCCACATTTATACCTGATATAACCCTATTGCCCTCAGTGGACTTACACTAGGGATGAATCTGTCCCACTGTAAATCAGTTCACAATGAGATAGTACAATTTGTTTACAAAATGGAAAAATACAACAAAGCATTCTCAGTGATTATTATGTTAGGAGTAGGCTAAGAAAGCTGGGTCTGGATTCCAGCAGTCTGGTAGACCGGTAATAAAATTGCGGTATGCTGAAATGTTTCTGCAAAGTTCATAGATACTGGTAGTTACAGCCTCCTTTTAGTATCTACTATAACTCTCTTACAACACGGATATCCTGTGATCTGGCAAGTCTTATTTGCTATAGTGCCAAGGATTGGAAGGGAACTTTCATTAGTTTACTAGATATGGTCATGATCAAATTGAAGACATAACTGTCAGTCTCCACAGCTGACAAAAGATGGAGCTTGTCATGTCAGTCTCATGATAACCATAGGTGATTTGCCTCAGTGCAGTGATGGAAAATATGCAAGTTGGCAGAGTGACTGGTTAATTTACCCCTGGGGAATGCTTAAGCAACCAGCTTTATTGTCCTGTAATTAAAACCAGCCAGACAATGTAAATAATTGTCTTTCTGCGTTGGAAACTTTCTACAGCCATTTGTTCATTGGTCTGACTTTGTATTTACCAAGTTCTAAAATTCACTGGAAACTCATTAAGTTTTAGGACCTGTCAAGGACTTTCTGTTCCTGTTTCCCCTTGTTCTCACATGTAACATTCCTGTCTGAAGCCTGTAATTATAACAGGGCTAACTATTCATAGCTGAGGTCTATATTCTACAGCATCAGCAAAGCAGGGAGGGCAGCAGCTTATGGCCTCATTTTTCAGAAGTCTAAGCACCCACAACTTGAAATGAAATCAAATGAGAACTGAGGACACCTTGCATTGCTGGGGAAAAAAATCAAGCTCTTAATCCTTTGGAGCTGAATGTATGTATATTACAGGTAGGGCTGGTAGCAATGCTATTAAGATTGCCCAATACGTAACACTACTAGATTGTCCAGTAAGTTGCCCATTATAAGACTCCCTTTCTATCTAAATCCCCACTTTCTGTACCCACTTTTCTCTAGTTGTTCCCTGTATTTCAATGGATCTGTGGGTCTAAAATCTCCTGGGAATTGGTCTCCTTCCAGCAAAAAATTGGCTATACAGATCAATGCATAGCAGGGCTCCTGGGTGCTACTACATTACAAATCAATTAATTAATCAAATAATGTGCTTAATTTGCCATTGCATGAAGTAGCCCTGAGGGACCTGCAAATCCTTGGCTCTTCTAATAAATTTCCTTGTAGATCTCTCTGAGCCTGCTGGGCTTTTACCAAGATAAAAGGACAGGAACGTTCATGTTATACATTCTATGAGATAATTACGGTAGTAAAAAGACTAAGTTCAAAAAGTGGAAGAGATGCGGGGAGAGGGGGTGTTATCATTTTGAATAAAACAAAGAATTAATATTTATGATAGAAGATGTGGATAGCACTGCCTATTATTAAAGTTGCCTGACATCTCCTATTAGAAGATGCTAATTTTGCCAAACTTAAATCATTTGGGCTGAAATTTCCAATGCTGGATGTCTGCTTCAAGCTGATATATATATTTCAAGTGAGGTCATCCAGTCACTTCTAAGAGTGGCTACAGAAAAATACATTTTTGGCCAGGTTGCAAAACTCTAGTACCTCAGGCTTTGGAGCAGGGACTTGAAATTTGGCAGGGGGGTGGCCTTTGTGGCAGGGATGTGCCCTCTGCTATCCCCAAGAAAATCTGCTCAAATTTGGCCAGGCTATAACCCTTTGAAAAATTGCACTAGAGATGTCTTAGATTTTTTTTTAAAAAAAACCTCTTAAATTCCCTGAAGACTCTGTCCAGACTGAAATTGTTATAAGGTATGCCAGATCTGGGCCTTGATGCCTGAACTGACAGGGTGCTTTTCTCTCTCCTGTGTTTTTAATGACCTTGCTATTGAGCCAAGACAGCGTGGTTTGGGTGCTTTTTTTGTTTTATTTGGTTTGGTTGGGGTTTTTTAATGCAGAGGACACCGTATCTGGGTCTGGTGGAAATGGGGAGTTTAATTACAGCAAGGAGCTTGGAATTGGAAGATTGGGACTGAGCATGTGTGGGAGGTTTTAAAAAGTTGGGCATGTTCTTGGTTTCAATAAAAGGATTTATTATAATACTACAGCAATACTCTTATGTTAAGAATACAAATGAAATATAAACCAAGGGTGAAGTTCAGCCCTATGAAAAGGGCCAGCTGGTGTAAATCAGCAGAGCTCCACTGATGTCAATGCTGAGGGTTGGATGTTTGTGCAAAAACTTTTCTCCCAGTTTTCCAGTGTTGGAGGTTAGAATTGTTCTGCCGTTTCTCTCAGATTTTTTTCCTCTAGAAACACTTCTACTGAAGGTAAACTATCATGTGAATGTTACATATTTGCTCTTGATAGGCATTGAACCTAGGGTGTGTATTTATTGTAAGCGAATTCTTTAAGTTAACAGTTAAAATATAGAAGCAGAGATGGATTAGTCAAAACAAGGACTACTGTGATACAACTTGCAATCCAGGCCATCATCATTTTATGTAGAAGGGAGGGGAGCCTCAGGGTACTTTTTATGGGCTCTGAATTAATTAAAGAATGCCAACCCCAAAGGCAGAGAGAGGAGGAGGAGTTCCTCCATGCAGTCACGCCAGAAGAAACTCATATTTTGTTTTCAGATCTCTCTTGTTGATCACGAAATATGGTGGAAGCCTGTCTGAGGTGTTGCAAGCCCCAGACAAACACTACAGTCCAGCTCCTCAAAGGTAATTCAGTGGGAGTTAGGTGCCTCTGAGGAAGACCAAAATCAAGGAAGACCAAGTTGCATTAATATTTTTGTAGTGTTATTGTCAGTATAACTGACAGCCAGAATTTAGATCAGGGCCAGATTATCAAAGGGGCTTTAGGGGTTTAAGCCCCAGGCCCCAGCCAAAAGGGGGTGCCAGGTTCCAGCCCCTAAAAGCCCTATGTTAATCCAGACGAAAGACCCATGCCCCACTCAGTGCTGGCATGGCAGAAGCGCAGAGTGCTCCTGCTCTGCTGGCGCTGTGGGGAGGATGGGGGTGGGACCTGGGGCCCTGGAGCCAGAACGATGGGGCTCTGTGCTCCTGCCCTGCCCCTGGGCCAGCTGGTCTGCCCCCAGGAGTGGGGTGGGCCAGAGCCTGCTCACTGCAAGGCCAGGCGCGGCCTCCGCTCCAGCTGGGTGGCAGACTGGCTGGAGTGGGGTCAGGGCAAGGGAGTGCTCTCTGCCCCCACTCTCCCCCAGTGATGGGGGATGCAAGGGCAGGGGCCTGGTCCCTGCGATGGGGGCTCCAGGCAGGGGTGGGGGGCTCTATGGTGGGGGGCAGCCCGGGGCCCTGGGCCAGTTAATCTGGCCCTGGTTTAGATTATCCCAAATGGTTTTCTTTGCCTCCATACTGTTGTGTTTTCACAGATGCAATAAACTCTCGCTGGCAAAAATGCAGTCTAAAGACTCGTCTATACTGTTGCACAATTTCGGCGGCAATCAAAGGGAGATGCACAAAATACTTAAAATACCTTGCGCATCTCCCTCTGACTGCCTACTTTCTATTTACCTCACTGTCTTAAGTAGCCAGAGCCAGAGGGAAACCCCTTCCTTCCCACTCAACACTACTCCTTTTGCAGGGATTGTCTTATTATAGCGTTAGCTTCCTGATTGGCTGAGTGGGTCTTCACAGACCCGATCAGTAGATCAGGGAGGTCGATCCGACAGTGGCGAATTTCTGCCATCAGTGAAGACAAGCCCGAACTTTGCTGAGCTGGAGGATTGTTTCCTGATTACTGGAACAGCACCTACGTTGTTGAACAAAGAGCCTGCTAAAGCTCATGTGATTTCTGGTTTGCTGAGAGAGTAATGAAATCTTGCTGACTCCTATAGAGGCAGTTAAATCACATAATAACCTTTGCATAATATGGAATGATAAATCTAATAGGAGTCATTCACCCCTTTTAACTCATAGGACCATAAGCCCTGTACCAAGTAGCTCTCGGCTAGATTTTCCCCAGAGGGAAGGAGCTCATATTTCTGGGTACTTCTTTTCCCTTGTTTTCAATTGTCTTGCTATCTTGTTTTGAAATTGTTGTCCCTATTGCTTTCTGTTCATGGACACCTAATGAGCCAAGAATGCAATCACTATTCACCTTCCTCCTTTGGCACAATGTTAGCCCTTTTTTAATTCTCATGTGTCAGGGAGAATACATCTTTGATTACAGAAGAGGTATTTTTTAAAGGAGGAAGTGACATTAGCTGTAGCCAGCTCTTCCTGCTTCTGTAGATGCTTAGCATTTACTCTGGTGGCAGAGGCAACCTTTATTTAATGGAAGGATATTGTGTTGAATTGTGCATGAAAACTATTTTGTCTTCATAAACACAGCAGGGTCTCCTTCAGTAACTCCTAAGGATTTCATATCTGCAAATAAACCAAAACCGCAGGGCCTGATTCACCGCTGTTATTCCACTTTTATGTTAGTCTGAAACTCTACTAAAATCAGCAGCATGAAATGTGCATAAAACTGAAGTAACGCAGTAGTCATTCAACTCCCTGTCCCCCCAAACCCATCAGTGCACTATTCACTGCTAGATAAACCTGTCTCTTCACATTTAGAGTTTCAGAGTGTTTCTGAAAAGATTGGTTTTCAATATGGTTTCTTCACTTAATATATACTTTCAGTTGCCAGAAAGAAAAAAAAGAGAGACAGAGAGAGAGAGATGACCCAGAACTGGAATTTACAGATTTGAAACTGGCCCATTATAGAAATAAGGATAGCTACAAAAATTAAATCCATCTCAAAACCAATAATGTATAGGTCCTAGAATCTAATCTATTGAATGTTAAGTTCTGGGGGAGAAAAGCAAAATCTTAAAACAGTCTCTCTGCACAGTGCACTCTGTTGTTCAGGAAAAGAATTTGTAGTTCAAGAAATGCGTTGACTTGACAATCCTAAAAACTGCAATCCTCTGATAAGTCAACAGAATATGTACAGGAGCAATGCAAGATTCAGCTACAGACACATGCTGCCATTTATATTTCAAATCTAGCTTGGAAGGCTCACTTTAGAGAACAAGAGGGGTGTTTATTCTTTTTTCTGCTGTTTTTCAGGCTGGACTTTCTTGGACTGCCAGTGAAGACAGTAATTCTTGTGAGGTAAGCTCCTGACCGTTATTTGGTGGTCTTAGTCCATTTGCAACTCAGGCACCTGCAGTCAAAAGATCTCTGTTATAAACCTACCTCCAATACACAGTGCAACTGTGCCCTTCTATCCCCCAGCTCAGAAGAGGAGAGTGAGAGAAGTGACAACAACGCTGTGAAGGACTTATCTGCATCATTCCTTAAACAGGTTTATTCTAGGTCAAGGCTTCAAAGAGAGACTTCGGAGTTGGAATTCATAGGCAAATATGATACCATCCACTTGGGCTTGAATAGACATATGAGCTGGCTTTTTCATTATAAACAGTGATTGTCACCTCTCTCAACCTACCTTTCTGTTGTTCCACTCAATGGCTGCATCTACACTTACAAATTAAGTCGATTTAAGGAGGCTTAATTTACTCCACGTCTACACTGGGCTTTCCTTAATTCGACTTAAGATGCTCCTTAAGTCAAATTAAAGAAAAGTTCATTGAAATTAATAATACCTCATTTTAATTTGTACTAGCGCTTAAATCGACTTTATTAAGTTGACTTAAGCCAGTGGAGATGCGGACTAGTGCCTAGATGGACCTTTTTAAGTTGACTTAGTAAGGCCAAAAAGGGGCCACATCTACAGTTGAAAAGTTAAGTCCACTTCTATAAAGTCGACTTAACTTTTCAAGTGTAGACATAGCCACTTTGTATTAATACAACCTGTTTGATTTGCTGAAGTAATATGATCTGATCCTGTGATTACTCTTCGCTACATTTATTCCTCCTTCCTATACTGTATTTTTTTCCATTTTCCAGAGTCTGATGAAGTGGGATTTCTCCCATGAAAACTCAAGCAATAAATAAATGTATTAATCTTTAAAAGTCCTTGTTTATTTTTATAAGTATATAGTTATACATGAGCCACTGGCTACATGAAAATAACCACATAACCATTGCTAGTAACAGACACTGCAGTTGCTTGTCAAACAGAGAGGGAGAGGGCAAAGTAGAGGAATAGGGAGAGTGACTTCATAAAAGTTAGGGTTGGCAGGGAAGAAAGGAAGGAAAAATGAGTGTGGAAAGGAAGGAAACAAAACAGAAAGGTGAACTGGTAAGACTACAGTCAGATGAAAAAGGACTAAGAAGAAATGCAAGCAGAGAGATGTAAATTATTTAGAAATCCCAGAGATTGTTTTTCTGTATTTGCTGAAAATATCTATGAATGAGATGTGGAGAATCAGGTAAGATCTATGTCAGTGCCCCACAAGTAAGGAATACAAGCAGCAATAAGTATGCACCAGGACTATTAATAAAGTCTCCTTGACTCCTTATGTGGATATTAATAAAGTCTCCTTGACCCACAACTTATGTGGATATTTTATCCCAGAGTTATCACTTAATCCATCGCTGCAGAGCTGTTTCCCTTGCAAGCTATCCTATATTTATCCATCCCTAAAACTGAGATCATTAGTTCACCAAAAGTGACATACATCTCCCTTCATCTGCTAGCTCATGCTAGTTTTTCAGCATGATTAGAGGGCAGCACATAATCCATCTCAGTGGTGCTCCTAACTTCTGCAAGTTTGCTTTTTTGGGTGCTCTTTTAGGGACATACTTCAATCAGATTACATAAATCAGATTACTGTTTAGAAAATGGAACAACCTTTTATGGTCCAGCCTGCAGCAGAATTTGTTCTTTCATTTATAATTATTTAAAACTTCAGTTGGGCATATTAATCGACCCAAGCGATAAAGCCTTTACCTCATTCCTTTTTTGTTTTGTTTTGTATACCAAAGCAAAGGGATTTTTGGTCTCAGCAGGAAATCAGTGTGACAGAACCAAACCAAAAGAATGAGCAAGAATCAACTTCTATTAAGGGAACACATACAACAGACCTGGCTGTTGTGTTTTACTGGATCTAAATATGTCACTCTTCAGGGGCATGGATGGGGGTTGTGGTAAGCAGATGCCTGGGTCCCCCCCAATAATTGTCAGGGACACAGAACTCCTCCAGTCCTGGGTCCATGCTGGGGACAGTGAGCTCTCCCTGGGCACATGGATAGGGAGCCCAGAACATGCCCCTCCAAAAACAATGAGCTCTTATAATAATAATATGGACTTCTATTCTATGGCATGGTGTGCCATTGGCCAATGCTGACATTTGTGCCCCTTGCCCCCTCACTGGGGCAGGGACGGGGGCAGGGACGGGCTAGGCTTCTGAGGGGCTGGCCATGATGCCTCCAGCAGCACTTAGCCATGCACGTGCAGAGAGCAACAGAACCCAGGGCAGCCCGGCCATTCTGTCCCCCACCCCACAACACACAGTGGCTGGTCAGGAGCTGCACCAGCCTGGCCAGCCAAGGTGTGTGGTGGCTGCTCCTACTTCCTAGCTCTGCCTCTTCCCATTCCCCCCCTCCCAACCCATCCCACAAGGGCCCATCACTTTAGCCAGGACCTACTCCTGCCCCAAGCAGTATGATGGCCCCCCCACCTCCCATCCCTCTCCCATAGCGACACCCCCACCTCCTGTCGGCACCTGGGGGCCTGGCCCAGCTGTCCCCTTGGTACGCCAGTGACTGAGAGTTGCTTTCCAAAGTTGTACAAATAGGGCCCATAGAACAGTTCACATTGGAGTTATAAATATAAAAAGGATAGGGAAGACAAGGCATTGCATTTTGATCAGTGCATACAAATATTATTTTGCATTCTTACACAGCAACTGAAAAATCCATAAATGCTGGGTGGGAGCCAATAATATTTCTCTGTGACCTGGCTGTTCAGTATAGTTTGTTAGTCTGCCTAGAAGGGTCAAGGAGGAACTGCCAAGATGCTTGTTGATTGGCTGCTTTTCTTGAAGCATTAACGCAGAGTGTAGTCTGGGAACATAGTGAGAGGTGGCACAGCACTGAGTCAGAGCTAGGTCTTCACTGCTCATGGGGCTACAGGTTAAATGTGGACTGCCCAGACTATGCTATTCAAAGCCAGCTGGAAATATACTCAAATGAGATTAATACCAACGTAAAGCAGTAACGTGGCTCCTCCTATGTAAGATAAACAATGTAATTGGGTTAAGGGTACTGTAGGACTGGAAAATGAGAGAACATTATGATCTCAGGGGAGTTTTATTTGTCCTGAGAGGAGCTGCTTCCTTTCTCGGTTTACAGGAATTACAGTATTATTATGTGACTACTTCATAACTGTTTGTTGTGTTACATAGGGTGTCCCTCATTTTCAAACTGCTGTTAAAATATTACGGACACATAAAAACAGATCAGTAGAACCCTGCAGATCTGCCGGTATGATCTTCAGATCGCAGGTATCTGCATCTGTGGATGCAGCTGCGGATGTCCGCAGATCCACTGTTGAGGGTTGGAGGTCGGATGCAGATTCTATTTTTATCTGCTCAGGGTGCGATCACTGCAGTTGCTGCCTCTACCCCAGCTATGGAGAGTAGGGAACAAAGGAAGCACTCTAGCCACTACCAGCTCAGCTCTGTTTGCAGTCTTCCACCCAATCAGAGACAGTCACTCATGGGAGCTCAGCTTACCGGCTAGTCCTGCCTCTGACTCTAGGGCTATGTCTACACTTGTAAAGTTAAGTCAACCTTGTTAAGTCAACTTAACAGAGTGGCTACACTTTAAGTTGACCTTGTTAAATTAACTTAACAGTAAACATAGCCGTCCACACAGGCTTTAAGGCTACTTAATAAGGTTGACTTAGCGCTATTCCCCATCTATGCTGGCTTTAAGTCGACTTAAGAAGTCGATTTAAGACTTAAGTCGACTTTCAGGGGTGGTGTTATTAAGTCGACTTAAGGAAGTGCTTAAATCGACTTAATAAAAGCCCAGTGTGGATGCGGCTTTGTGTAGGTTGACTTAAGCATCCTTAAGTTGACCTAAGTTGCCAGTGTAGATGCACCCTAGAAGCCCCAGCAACTTCCTTCCCACCACCACCCCCAGCAGCCAGACAGAAACTCTGTTTATAGTCAGCAGGAATTGCTGCAAGATGAGGGCAGTACAGATGCAGGTGGACATAAAACCGGGCATGAGGATCACAGATCAGATACAGGCTGACAGCGGATGTGGATAGGATGCAGATCCACATTTTTGTATCCGCACAGGGCTCTACAGATCAGTGTTGTTGTGATACCTGGGAAGGAGCATTGTCTAATGGACCACACACGTTTGTCTCTGTGTGACCTCAGTGGACTCACAGCCTGGATCATGCCAGCTTCCATTAGAGCAACACAGGGGATGCATCTGGCAGAGAGTTTAATCACCTTGGTGTTCTGTGATGAGATACTTTGGCAAATGAAGCTCAAACCTTCACTGTCTCCTCTCTCCCCTTTCACCACCTGTCCAAAGTACTGTCCTATATCGCTCCCAAATCCCCTTTAGTAACACTCAGTAAAAGGTTTCTCCTACTCACGGAATGTCTGTATTTTGAGTTATTTTCTCCCACATATTAGCACCTTTTTTTCTACTCTGAGTCCCAGTCTGTAATTCTCATAAATGATGTATTGTTTGCCGGTCATTGTCACTACCTCCAGATTAGGACACATGCATAGAATCATAGAAACTGGAAGGAACCATGAAAGGTCATCAAGTCCAGCCCCTGCATTCATGGTGGGACCAAGTACCCTTGGTTAGCATTTCCCTAACCTGCTGTTTTCCTCCTCTTCTAGATATTAAACAGCTCAGGACTGTAAACAAGGTCCTGTAAAATGTGTTGTCACCCACATATGAAAAGGATTCTGGAAGGACAAAATATAATTACTGATGTTTTTGAAAGGTTTTTATGCATTAAGGCCGAGGTTCAACAAATCACTTGAGCAAATACTTATTTTAAGCACTTGAGTAGCCCCTTAAATGGGACCATCCATATATTTAAAGTTAAGCATAGGCTTTTTAGTGCTTTTATAGGACTTGTCTACATTACAGAGCTTTGGAGACTTACGTTATGTTGGCAAACAACTTTAATAATATCAGTTGTGCATGCTCCTTTTGTGAGTGGAGCCTCCACAGCTGTTGCTTTTGCATTGAAAGAGGGAGTGCTGCAATATGGGTGGTTATCCCTCTGTGCAACTCACCACCCTCTACTGCTGAAGCACTGGAAATGGATCATGGCACATCATGGGGCTGTGCATGCCATCTTGTGATGTAGTTCTTTCTGTACCATCATTCCATGGACTTCAGACTTCCTTTCATACTGTTTTTCAACAAGCATGGTAAAATGTGTGCCCACCACTGCCTGATAGCATGGATCTTGAACTGCTGACCAGCGTGGTGCTGCGCATTGTGACCAGAATATGACTGGTTCTGGTAGTATTTCATGCATGACGAAACAGAAAGTGAATCAGCGACGCCTGCCCCCTGTCTGTTATGTGTGTTTAGGTGTGACATTCTGATAACTTTCCCAGACCTGAAGAGAAGCTCTGTGTAATTCAAAGTTGGGCCTTTGTCTATACTGATAATACTGCATCAATCCTCAATGCAGCAGGATCGATTGAACGGACAGTGTAGACCCACTCAATCAATCCCAGAAGCACTTTCCCATTAATTCAATAAATCCACCCCTCAAAGTGGAGTAACGCTGCATCGAAGGGAGAGCCCTTCAAATCAATGTGGCTGAGTGAAGACCCAGAGGTAAGACAAAGTAACTAAGTCAACTGGAGATGCACATTCTGCGGCACACAGATTGCGTATTTCCCACCGACTTAGCCCCATAGTGTAGACCAGGTCTCTCTCACCAACAGATGTTGGTCCAATAAAAGATATTACCTCACCCACCTTGTGTGTCTAATTTCATATTCCTGTGATGCATGCCTGGTATCTGGTTGTCAGCAGCTGCATTTGATGGATCTGGACCAAGTGCATTTCCTCCTTATCATAGCAGCAGTATATGCACTTCTTGAACTGCGCAGAGATTTAATTTCTTAAATGAGTCTTTATGTCATTGTTACTCATGCAATCATACTTTTATAGTCACTGGTAACCTTTTCTACTCCTTTTTTTCTGAGTGTGATATAACACTGAAGGATTTTATTTTCACTGAACAGTAGCTTTTTGCATTACATGAAAATTTTACAAAGTGTTTTTAATCATACAAAATAGTCCCACTTCTCATCTAATGAAAAAAAGATTTATATTGATTCTAATTAAATATTTTTGCTTTTCAGATTTTTTTTGGTCCCTTTCCTCATTCTCCCACCCCACTGCTTTTCTGATGAAAAAAATGGTTGGGGGCGACAAGACAGGCGAAAAATATTTTAAAAAGTGAAAATTGATTTTTGTTTCATTTTGATTAGAACCCAATTAAATCAAAATGACCTTTTTTTCATTTAGAACATAAGCAAAATGAAAATTTTCATTTCAAATTGTTTTGATGAAAATTGAAACAAACTGAAAATTGTTCTGTTTTCTCCTAAACTTCTTGCAGTAGTTAATTGCCATCTTTCAATCAGCCGTCCATATGACAATACAACGAACTGGACACAGTTCTAAAGTCCTTACATTGGTAAAAGACTAATTGACTTTGATGGGAATCTTGGCTAAGTAAGGTCTACAGCACAAATTCTCAAGGGCTATGTCTACACTAGGAAAAGTTAAGTCGACTTTCTTAAGTCGACTTAATAAGGTTGACTTTAAGTCGACTTAAAGTCGACCTTATTAAAGTCAACTTAACAAAGTGGACTAGTTGCCTTAGCTTTAAGTCAACTTAGTCCACTTCGTTAAGTCAACCTAACCACCCTTAAGTCAACTTAATAAAGTCGACTTAAGGATTACTCCATGTCCACACCATCCTTAAGTCGACTTAAGGAGTTGACTTAAGGGTTAAGTTGACCTAATGAGTTTTAGTTATAAAGTCACCTTAAGCTTTCATTAAGTGGACTTAAGGAATTTCTTAAGTTGACTTAATGAAAGCCTAGTGTGTACGTGGCTTAATTTAAGTCGACTTAAGCCTCCTTAAGTCGACTTAAATTGCCAGTGTACACGTAGCCAAGGGTATTAGGTGCCTAACTCCCATTGACTTCAGTGGGAGTTAGGCATCTATGGTCCTTTGAGGCTCTGGATCTACAGGATTGGGTTTTTAATAAATGGCTACATTGTATTTTACACAAAATTCCTTCCAGTTCTATGAGATACTGACTAGGATTTTCAGAGGAGCCTATATGAATTGCATACCCAACTTCCATTGAAATTCAAAAGGTTTTATTGTAAAGCTCAGCCTAAGTGTTTCATATAAACAAACCCTATATACTTAGAAGGCTCTTTAAAACTCAAATGTTGATTGTATAGTGCAACTTTTGAACTATACTCATCTCTGGAGCAAATTCTATGATCTTCAGTGTAGTTACACCAAGGTTAAATCTGCCCCAGTGTTATTCACCAAGAATAATCCTACAGCAAAAGGGAGTGTGAATGACTTTTCTAACTGACAAAACAACCACTGTATTTATAAAAGATAAAACTAATAAAGTCATAGGATCATTGACTCTGGAGCTAGGTAGGTCATTTAGTACAACTCTACAATAATGCACACTTAAGTCACATATATTTTTAACAGTTATAGGAATTAATCAGTAGAACAATCTATCCTGAGTCTATCAACAGTCATTTTAAAATCAAACTCAGATATTTTTTCTAAAAGATATGTTGTCGGAACTATTCCGGGGAAGTTCCATGGCCTGTGTTGTACAGGAGGTCAGATTAGAGATAATAACTATAGTGCCTTATGGCCTTAGACTCTATGGAGTCTATGACATAGCTTCCTACTGCGTATTCTCTAGTGTTTTGTGAAGAACACTTTTAAAATATCTCAAGTGAGAAGGACTCCACCACTTACCCTGATCCATGATCTCACAGAAAGTTTCCTTATTACTCGGCCTACGTTTTCCTTTTCTTAGCTTTACATCATTGATCCCGTAACTAGGCAACAGTGCCCAAAGCAATTCTTCTCCCTCCTTTCTGTTGACCACCTTCATTTACTGTGCAGCAGGTTGAGACCCCATATTGCTAAGTCTTCTAGCAAAATAGTACACATTTATTTCTTTTAAGTTAAACTCTTGTCGCATAAATAGAAAAAAAAAGCTACGTTAAAAAAAATTGGAAACCATGGAAAGATACAAACATCTCTTGCTCTTAGATTATTTGTCCTATGGTGTTATGGTCTGTTTAATAACTAGTCTCCTCTGAGCCTTATTCTGATTACACTCGTGATTTACACTAGTGATTTACACTTATATGGGTTTTTTAATCACTTTTTAAGTGACAGAAGAGGAAGCTCAATCTATATCCACAGCATTCCTCCACAAACTCAGGCTTATGTCTTTCACTGACAAAGACAAATTTGCTGCCATCGGATTGATTCTTCAGGAGCTATTGAGTGGAAGTGAAGACCCGATCAATTGATCTGGAAGTTGATTTAATAAATTCACCCCTGGAAAAAGATTAAAGCTGCTTCGATGGGAGCACATTTCCCCCAGTTCAGCAAAGTGAAAACGCCATGGTAAGTAAAAGTTAGGAAGTTGATGGGCGATATGCAAGCTACTTTATGTATCTTGCGTATCTCTGCCAAATTTTCTGGTAGGTGTAGAGCAGGCCTCCACTACTGCTTTCATTTTCATATCTTTCACCCACTCACACAACCAGTGACCCCTGTTATGCACCTAGCACTTAAGATCTAATTTCATATTTGGTTGTTTTTTAAAGATTGATTTAAAGCAAAGGGAAAAAAATATGCAAAATAATGTGGTATATGTATTGAGCACACAGAGAGAAGAAAATGGAATGGAGATTGCAACTGCTGCCAATCAGTTAGAGCACTGGACTTTAAAGGGTCATTAACAGTATGTCTAGCTCAGGCCCTTACTCCAAGTTAAATGATAACATGGGTTGATACAGATAACAACTTTGCTGGCCAAGAGGGTCAAAGTAGAGAGGTTGCTGCATTAGAATTAGAGATGATATAAAAGGAGAAGTGAATTCCATGAGTCATTCAGGACTACACAGTTGAGCCTAATCCTCAGATGCAGCCATCTCTAAACTTTGACTCACGTGGATAGGAAAATTGCTGCCCATGGCAGACAACATGAAGAATGATATTATGTAGGCGCTTCAGGCTCATCGCTTTAACGATGCTGGCAACTGCCGGCTATAGTCTTCTTTTCCCACTAGGATATATTTGCTTATGCACAGTATTTTGCAAGTTGCTCCCTGTAAGACACTTCAAACCCCAGACATTTACCCTAATAAGCTTTCCTAATGGAAATACTATAAAGAACTGGCATCTGGAAGTCAGTGAGGCTACACAGCATTTTCCTCAGCAAGGGGTAGGCCATTTATGAATCTCTCCTCAGAGAGCTGTTAAAAAATATTGAAAATAGGCAAATATAGGTCACACTGATGAAGAAGAGCTTCAGGTTGCTATGGAAACTCAAATGTAATTGGTCTAATGAAATGTGATTAAGAAAAGATTTTTAACTGGTTAGTGAAATATGATTTTTTACCATTGTATCAGTAATTAACTTTTAGATCCCATGGATTATGCAAAACTTCCTAAAATGTTAAATTATAAGAAAATACAGGACACTGATAATCCTTTGCCAGTTGAGAAATGGCTATTTCATACCTTAAAATCTTCCTCTGAATGTTAGAATCAGAGAATCATAGGGCTGGAAGGGACCTCATGAGGTCATCTAGTCCAATCCCCTGCTAAAAGCAGGACCTCTCCCACTAAATCATCCCAGCCAGGGTTTGCAAGCTTTTGAGTTTCATTATTCCAGTACACAACAGCAGCCTTCCATGAATATTGGTTTTGCTCTGTGTCGCAGGGTTAGCTGACTCTTTAAAGCAGATTGGGCCTCAGCTTCACTTATGCTAGGTTTACACCACTTTCCTGCTGGGAGATATACAAGCAGTGTGGCCAGTTGGAGGAGATTCCAGGAAAAGTAGGCTTGGCAGTGAATACTCCAGAAAGAATGAGAAAGCAGTAAAAAAAGGTAGAGGATTATGTCTCCAGGTTGCATCCACAGAAGAAACTTTGGGAAGGAAAGAGCAGTTTGTTTCCTGCCCAGTTGTTTAGGGGTCTAGTCTGGAAACTTGTGGTAGAAAGTGAGTGCTGTGTGCTTCTACCTCCATCTCAAAGGTAGAATCAACTATTGATTAAATGTAAGAATAGTCACACTGCAACTGAACTTGAAGTTTGTCTAGTTTGGTATCTTGATTTCTGAAGACATCTCTTTTGACCACCCAGAAGTAAAACACACATCACATCCTTCTTGCCCCCCTGCCCCAATAGCCTTCCTCATTGCTCATTGGACTTCTTTGTCAGGTATTTCTCTCTTAGCTATCATTTGCTACAATAGAATCCATTTTATGCGAAGAGTTGTCCACATAGGGTGAAATTCTGGTGCCATTCATACCAAGGGGAGTTCTTGCTCTAAAAAGCTTCCAATCATGTCGACGACCAAACTAATAAAGAATGGGGGGAGGAGTAAAACATGATGTAAAAAATGTTTTTAAATGTAGGTTTATTTGTGGTCAAATGTGTGGATGAATCTAAGTCGGAATGGTAGCAAATACAGGAGAAGAACATTTACCTGTTAAGCAATCTACTGAGAGCCATGGGGCAGGTTAGCAATGAAGAGGCGCTCAAAAGTAATAAACTCAAAGTCCCATAATTTAGAGAGGAAACAAACATCAGAAACACTAACAAAGAAATGTAATCCAGCAATCACAATCATCACATTAGAGAGTTTATTTTCATCCTGCCCTAATTTCACTTCTTCATCTAATCAAGCAACATGCACCTGTTATGGGGTAAGATGTGAAATTAACCTGAGGAAGGGAGTTAGCTTTAATATAGAATAAGTTTGAGGGCCACAGAGTCAAGTGATTGCTTAAGACAGCCATTTTTTTCAGAGCTCTTTTCCATTGGTCTTTCCAGATTTGACTTGCAATATAACTCCTCAACTTTGATCCTTAATATCAGAATCATAATAATGTTGCAAGCATTAATTGATTCTTCTTAGCTAGTGAGTTTGGACCATGCACAGGGACTCTTTGGAGATCCAAAAGGTGGTATGCACTGTAGACTGGGCTACCCCTAACAAAAAACACTTCTCACTATTCAACATGCACTGAATGTGGCTATGTTTATCTGATGCTTGTACAAGTCGATTGCATTAACTGTGTGGAGGAGGGATATGCTTCTACTGCTATCTTTTATCTAAAATGAAATTCTATAGTTTTCATTCTGCAAGTGAAAGTTCCTTTTAGCAATTTTTTTCCTATTATTTCAGCCCTCTTACTGAGCTCACTTGTCTCTCTCATAGCACTAGATGTTCTGTGAGTGGCTCTACCTATATTAATCCTTTGTATTCAAGGGATCCTCCTACCAGACCCAGTAGTCAAATACATGGGTGAACTGACCCCACAGCAGTTACATACATTGAAGGATTATGTTTAATTACAGTGTAATATTTGGATAGAAATAACCTTGTCTACCCAGCCTGAGCTTTTGAGGAACAAATCTTCATTTCCTTCATGTACATTTCAGTATTAACTCTCATTAGCAGTTGTTCACTCTATAGCATCTCTAGGAAAAGCAGCAGCAATAATTAAGACAAACAACAAAACAAAAAGCATGTGTCAACAGGTGGACAAAATCTGATAGTTCAGCATTATTGCTTTGAAACACATGCTGCCTAAGAGATGGAGGGGAGAGCAGGAATTTTATCTTTAAGCCTAGCCAACATTAGAAGTTCTCAAGCAAACAGTCAAAATAGAGTCAAAATATTCCCTTTAATTTTGAGCATATCCCTAAATTATTCAACACTTCATCCAAACTTTGCTTCATCTTCTGGAACAGTGGTTCTCAACCAGTAGTATGTATATTCCTCAGGGTATGCAGAGGCCTCCCAGGGGGTACATCCAGGGCCAGATTAATGCAGGGGCTATAGGAGCTTAAGCCCAGGGCCCTGACCTGGAGGGGGGCCCTGGGCTCCAGCCCCCTATGACCTCTTCATAATCTGCCCCCCCTTGCTGCCCAACTCAGTCCCCACAGAACTAGCAAGTCTTGGGGGTGCTGGGAGGGCCCCTGCCAGAGCTGGGGGGAGGCGCCTGGTGCCAGAGGCTGGGCTTTGTGCTTCTGCACCACACCTAGCCAGCTGGTCCACCCCTAGGGGCACGGCAAGCTGGCATGTGTTCACTCTGCACCGGAGGCCACACCAGGTGCCAGCCAGCCCCACCGCTCCAGGGAGCAGACCAACTGAACTGGGGCTAGGGCTGGCATGGAGAGCAGCCTCTGGCCCCAGGCCTCCCCCCAGCACTGGCCTACCTACAGACCACCATGTTGGGAGGCAGGGCCCCAAGTGGGGGCCCCCCAGTAGTAGGGGCTTAGAGCCTCAGGTCAGTGAGCCATACAGTGGTGGGGCAGCTGAGGGCCCTGAAACCTCTTAATCCAATCTTGGTTACATCAACTCATCTAGGCTATGTCTACACTTGTAATTTTAAGTCAACTTTAACTAAGTCGACTTAGTGAGTCTACACTTAAAATTAAAGTAGACTTGGGGAGAACTTACAAAGTTGACCTAGAGTGTCCACACTGGATGCCTAGGTTGACTTCAAGGGGCTAGGTCCACAGGGGCGGGGGGGGGGCACTCCTTGCCCAGTGCCAGGGGGCTCAGCCTTGCCCCATTGTACATAGGTACAATGAGGCAAAGGGGGTCAAGGACCCTGGCAGAGCATAGGGGCAGGTTGGGCAGGGCTCTGCCCTGCCCTGTGGGGGGGGGGCATGCCAGGCTCCCCCTGTGCCCTCCCTCTGGTAGGGAGGGCATTGGTGCAGTCCTGGAGTACCCCTAAGTTGATTTAGGGCTACCCCACGTCTACATTGGCTTACGTCGACTCTAGCTTAAGTCAACTTAATTTACAAGTGTAGATGCAGCCCTAGATATTTGCCTAGTTTTACAATGGGCTATATAAAAAGCACTAGTAAAGTCAGCACAAATTAAAATTTCATACAGACAATGCCTTGTTTATAAAGCTCTATATACTGTACACTGAAATGAAAGTTATAATATTTATATTTCAGTTGATTTATTTTATAATTATATGGTAAAAAATAAGAAAATAAACAATTTTTCAGTAATAGTGTGCTATGACACTTTTGTATTTTTAATATCTCATTTTGTAAGCAAGTAGTTTTTGAGTAAAGTTGGAACATGGGGGTTACACAAGACAAATCAGACTCCTGAGAGGGATACAGTTATCTGGAAAGGTTGAGAGTCACTGCGCTAAAACACTTGCTTCTATTGTGCATTTCAGTGTGCACCACTGAATCACATGTCACATTGGCATGATTTTGTACATATACTGATTATGCACCCCAGTTAATTCTCCTTTGGAAGAAATGCAAGGGGAAGATAAATTTTAAAATAAGCTTAACAGCATAGCTGAAACTAAATTAAGTAAGGATCAAAAGTTCATGGCGAGCAGATGAGGATAGAAAAGAGAGCGCAAAATATTTAATGTGCTTCTCTGAGCAGAAATTCCGGTATTAGGAACGGGGCCAAACATCCAACTAATGCAGGGCATGCTTTTCACCCTGATTTTACAGAAAATTTTGCTATCGGGTTATTTTATCTGCATTGGAGCCAGAAAAACTGGAAAGTATTTTCCTTATATAACATTTCTATAAACTCTTCAACCATTGCCACATTCCACCCCAGCAGTGGTTGCATCTCAGTGGATGGTGAAGTAATTCCTATGTGCATAGAGGTAGAGTAACTCATCTTTCCTGCTGAAAGATGCTACATAAACATAATCTATTAATAATATTTCTATTACTAATAATGCTGCTGACCTATGTCACTTTTCTCAGCTAGATGGAGCTTGATCCAAAAGCCTATGCAAGTCACTGGAAAGATTCCCCCTGATTTAATGGGGATTGGATCAAGGCCATATTGAACAACAAATGCAGCTACTGTCAACAGAGAGGTCCAGATTCTCTGTGTGCTTGTCTTCCCCTCAGTATCGCATGGGGCTAGAGGTGTCAGAGAACCACTTACAGGTTCCTGAGTCTCAGGATGGTTTCGTGTCACTTTGAGTCTCAGGAAAGGCTGGTCTAACCCCTGTTTCCTGGCTAGAGTCCATAATGCTCATACTCTGGCTACCCCTATTCCTGCCCTGATGTGTCTTCAAAGTCCCTTTTCTCCTACGGCCTATTGGGGGCATGGCAGAACAGGAGGCTTAAGTTGACCTAACTTACTCCCCGTCCACACTGGGCTTTCCTTAAGTCGACTTAAGCTGTTTCTGAAGTCGACTTGAGGAAAGCTTAAGTCGACTTAATTACACCTAGCTTTAGGTCGACTTTAAAGCTTAAGTTGACTTGTTAAATCGACTTAAGCCAGTGTGGATGCCCTAAGTCAACTTATTGCATAAGTCAACCTCGGGCAGGGAGACAAGGGAGCCCTGCATGGCTCCCTTGTCCCCAGAGAAGCTCTTGCTCCCTTCTCCCTGGACCCATGGCTTCCCAGCAAGAGGAGCCGTGGTTCCTTTTTGGCTGGGAAGCCGACGTCCTGGGGAGAAGGGCTCCCCAGCCAGGGCTCCAGCGGGAGGGAATACCATGCTGGGGCTGGGCCCCCAGTGAGGGATTCCCTCCCCGCTGGAACCCTGCCTGGGGACCCCCGGTGGATCCTTTCTGCTAGGAAGCCACTCTCAGCTTGCCTGTCTCGGGGACAGCCAGCCCCACATGGCTGGCTCTCCTTGGGATGAGCTGCGAGCGGCTTCCCAGTCTTGGGGAGAACCAGCCCTGCGCAGCTGGCTCTCCCTGGGGGAAGCCGTGGCTCCCCTAGACTGGGGAGCCGAGGATCCTTTGGAGCCTTGGCTCTCGCTCGACCTCTCCAGTTGACTTAGAGAGTCTAGTGTAGACTCTCTAAATCAACTTAATAGGGTCGCCTTTAAGTCGACTTAAGAGTCTTGTGTAGACTCTCTACGTCGACTTAATAAGGTCGACTTAAAATTGACTTAAGAAAGTCGACTTAAGAAAGTCGACCTCACTTTCTAAGTGTAGACATAGCCATAGATTCTAAGGTCAGTAGGGACCATTATGAGCATATAGCCTGACCTTCCAAACAACGCAGGCCGCAGAACCTCACACCCATTCTTACAATAGACCTCTAATCTATGACAGAGTTATTGAAGTCCTAAAATCATGGTTTAAAGATTTCAAGGTACAGAGAATCCATCAGTGTCCACCAGCAAGTGAACCATGCCCTCTGCTGGAAGGGAAGGAAAAAACCCGCCAGGGGCTCTGTCAATCTGTCCTGGGGGGAAATTCCTTCCTGACCCCAAATATGATAAGCTAAAACCTGTGCATGTGGGCAAGACTGACCAGCCAGACACCTGGGAAGACTTCTCTATAATAACTCAGCATCCACCCCATCTGTCATCCAATCCCCAAACACCCAGATCTAATGTTTTACTTCATTAAGTAACATCTTCAGGCCATTACTGGGTCGACCCTGATAGTGTGAGCTATGACTTTCCCCTCTGTGATTAATAATTAATTAATACTGTAACCCAGATGTTCCCAATCTGTGTTCCAGGGACCAAAAGTGACCCTCAAGGGCTTTCAAAGTGGCACTTGACTCCCCTCCTGCTGGTTGCAGAATGGAGTCACTGACTAAGGACCCAGACCAACTGTGTTTCCGCAAGGCCAAAAGATCAGTGCAGGCTCCTTGATGCAGCCAAAGGGATAAGAGATTAGCACTCCCATCCCCCTGACTGTAGCAGGGAGCACTGCAATGCTCTGCCTAGGTCCATAGGTGCTGGGGTCCTTGCTGGAGCCAGAGGGAGGGGAGGGGAGCACTGATCTTCTTTTTCCCTGGCTGCAGAAGGAAGCCACTGCCTTGGGACCCAGAGACAGTGCACAGAGCTGCATGATGCATGAGGTTTCCCTGCTGCAGTCAGCGAGATGGAAGATCAGTAAGCAAAGAGGCAAACTGTTTTTGAGGGATGGAGTGGGAGGGCTGCTGGCAGTGGCTTATGGCCCTTCAGAGCTGTAAAAATTACATCTGTGACCCTCAAGTCAAAAAGTTTGGGAACCACTGCTGTAACCGATTGCCACCAATTAGTTACCTGTTTCCCATAAGTTTAAGATTTTCTGACAAGACACACTTCTCTGCTGATAAAAGCATAAGTCCAGAAGGAATACTGCATGTTCACTTTGAACTGTAATAGTTAGGGTCAAATTCTTATTTACACTAAAGCCCATTCACACCACTCTGGCAATCTAAAGAAGCTTTAAAGTAGGTATAATGTAACTTATGCTGTCAGAACAGTGCTAAGAGGCCTTAATGTAATTGAAAACCAGGCTCAAAAAGTTCACAGTAAAGATAATTACTTTAGAATACTAGGAGCTCTTGCCACACACCAAGTCCTGCCACTGGAAACCAGAACACAGGACCCCCAGCAACAGAAAATCCACCCCAGGGAGGGTGGGTAAGAGGGTATTGCAGAAGTACACAGCTAGGAGCCTGAAGCCAGCACAAACCAAAAAACAAATCAAATCACAGGCGTTGTTGCACAGCTACCATAAACTCCTCTGGCTCACATACATACTGTTCCAGTCTAATCTCAGGATAAATCAATGCTTAATACTCTGAAACCCAATCAGGATGCAACACAGGACATGTTATAATTCTCAGCGTCTTTAGTTTCTACAGTTCCCTTTACTGCTCTCCGTCTCAACTCTTCCACTTCCTCAATCTTACTGCTCATCTCAGCTGAACCAATGGATGTGTTTATATTCTCTTTATGCAAATAGTCAGATAGTGATTCTTTGTGGCAGCTGAATAGGGCTCTCAAATAATTGAGTTGGATGTGTTTCTCCTAACCTGAAGGAGAAGTGGGGAGAGAATGGGTAAAACACATAGGGGATGTCAGTACAGTATTATTAAACACCCACAGCTAGCCAGTGTCAGCTGACTCAGGCTCACAGATCTTGAGTTACAGGGCTGTAAAACTGCAGTATAGATATTCAGGCTAGGGCTAGAGCCCACTAAGAGGGAAGGTCCTAGCATCCAGGCTTCAACCTGAGCCCAAATGTCTTTATCACAGCCTGAGCCCCGTAAGAACAAGTCATCTGACACAGGCCAGTCAGAGGTATTTGATTGCAGAGTAGACATACCCATCGCCTGAACCCTAAACAGATGGTTTTGAAATAGAGTTGTCAGCCAGGGAGACGATTGAACAGTTCAGAAGCAGAGGATGCAGTGATATCCCCTCCAAAGAGAACAGTTGTCTTGTTATTGTAACAACGCATACTAGGGACCTTCTGACCTTCGGCCATTTTTCCTCCAGCAGCAGCTCCATAAAGCGACTATTACCTTTCAGTTCTTCAAAGTGGGATGGGTGGGAAGAGAGAGCAGGAACAAGTTTTGGAGATTGCAGAGGAGATGGAAAAGAGTACATTGTGTCATCAGAGAATGAGCAAGGAGATCGTGGAATAGGAGTGCAATTATCACAGCCCTGTTGCAGAATTACTAGGATTGTATTTGGTGAGGTCAAAAGATTTGGAGTTTTAAATAAGGCTTCAATAAGTATATAGGCTTCTGGCTGTTAATCTGAAATAAAAGGAACCGCTTGGTCTTTTAAGGGCCGTACATCACTAGCATATTGCTGAAACAATATAGTGTTGTTGTTTTTATGTTCCGTAACCAAAGGAAACTTGCATTCCAGTAACGATATTTAAAGCTGTGTCATAAACCACCAAAACTCTAGGAAGCAAATTATTCAAAGTGAAGAGTGACACAATGTCCTCAATTGGTCATTTTGTGCCGACAGCTACTGCCCGACTCTTAACATCACACATTCAGTTAAGTGTTGTCTGTGAGGAAATACCTAAGGATGGAATGTCATCTCAAAAATGTAAGTGTTTTAATTAGCCAGCTTAGACTGTGCAAAGTATCTGTTTGGCCCCCAAAACTTCCTCAAGGGTTTTCAGCATCCAGCAGAAGGAAAAACTCACATGACACAGGAAGCAACCAAAACAACACAGTAGAACTTGAGTGCAATTTCACACTCACGTAAGAGTTATTTATACCATGCAACATTGAAAAGTAGACTGCTGGCACCCTTGAAAAAAATTCAAGCCACGGCTGTCTCTCTGATTCTCTGTTTAAATGGACCAACTGTGTCTCTATGCTACAGGCTGTTTACATTCAAATAGCTAGTTTCCTGATTTTCATTATGCTGTCATTTGTTCTCCCTGGGGCTGAGTCAGAAAACCAGAACTACCGAGTGAAATCATCACTTCCTGCAGTGAATTGTATGGTTAACAGCTGGAGATCCTGTACTTGCTTCGGTCCTAATGCACAAATGCTGTTGAATTTGCCCGTGACTAACTTATCATGGTTACAACAAAGCAGTCTGATATTGTGGAAGCTAATGCTGCAGCCTGATTTTTTTTTTTTTTTATTCCTGTCTTTCTTTATAATTTACATGTAATATAATTTAAAGATCAAGTCATCTAACTCAGAGGATATTGTAATACTTGTATTAGTTGTGTTAGACCATGGTTGGAGGGGATCTCCAGACATATCTGGTGGGCCTGTTCAGGGCCGTCCCGTGGGGGGAGCGGGGTCCAGGGCCAATTGGCCGAGGTGGGGCCCCACTCCCTCCGCCCCCATGCTGGAGGGGCCATGGCGGGCCGGCCCACTACACCCCACCCTCCAGGGACCCCTGTTGCCCCCCCAGGGACTAGGAGCTGGCCCCGGCCAGGAACCCGAGGCCGCCTGCCAGCAGACACGAGGCCACTCGCTGGCAGGAGCCAGCCCCAGCCGAGGCCACACTGCTGGCTGGGGCCGGTCCCGCCCCGGCCGTAGCCTGGAACTGTGTGTGGGGCTGGGGCAGGACAGGCCAGCCCAGAGCAGGCCTGCCACTTCCCAGCTGCCGCCTGGCCCGGCCCACATACCCACTTGCCCCACCCCTGGGCTGGCCTGCTGCTCCGCCCTGGGGGGCGGGAAGAACCAGCCCAGGGGCCGAGCAAAGCACTCTCGCCCCGCCCCGCTGCCATCGACAGCAGCGGGGACTGGGGCGAATCGTGGCCATGGGGCCGCGGCACGGGCTCCGCACTGCCCCGCTGGGAGTGGGACAGTGCGGACCCACATAACTGCAGGGCCTGGGGCGATCGCCCCGTTCGCCCCCACCAAGGATGGCCCTGGGCCTGTTCTGTGAGGTGCTGCGTTGACTGCAGAGGGAACTGAGGGTACCCAGTACTTTGTTGGAGAATCTCACAGGATTAGTCTGGGTGTCAGCCAGGACTGAAACCTGAGACTAACAATTTCTGAGACAGCTAGGAATTAAAACTTTTGATTTTCTACGCACATTATATGTGCAGGTGTGTTCAAGTTGAGCGATACTAGCCTGTCACCCTCTTCTTCACTTATAGCTTGGAAACTATCTTCTTCTAAGGGTCTCCTCTACCCCTGATTCACCATCAAATCTTCCTGACTTCTTCCTTAGAATCCTCAAGTGTTCATGCGAAAGTCAATGACAAAATCATATAGAATTCAATGGGGCCACAATCAAGTAAAAAAACTCCAATGAAAAGCCATGATCCAGAGACTTTAAGAATAAACTATGTGTAAAAAATGACTATGACAGAAGAACTACTAGCTTTGTCTTAGTTAGTTTACTTGTAACCAAAGTACTTTAACCTGGTTGGTATTTTTGCACCTTTCTGATACAAAGTGTTCATAAAATGAACAGCTGGAGATTTCCCTGGTTGCTGAAATCTCTTGTGAATAAAAGCTGGAATCACTTAGTTCTGCACCACAAGAAAAACTGCTGGGAGATAAGAGGGAAACAAAACTAGACCATATTGTACCCTACCAATCCCTGGATGGTATAATGGCCCTTACCAAATGTAATAAGCACAGCTTGGCAAGATCCAAGATTCAAGAACCGAGCATGCCTTGTTCGTTCACTTACACAGGATATAATGGAAGTTCTGGAGCATGTGTAGATGCACCCCTGTCCTCTCTACCCTCCATGCTCACCCCTATGTTTGTCTCTCTTTGCATATATTTATATTTTGTGGTCTTCAAAGCAGCAACCACCTTTTTATAATTATCATCTTTAATGCAGCTAGTACAGTTCTGAGTGCTCCATCAGTAATAATAATAAGATGAATATTATTGTTAGAGCTCATCAACATTTATCATATGGAAAGTATTCCTGCTGCAAAATACAGTTTAATTTTTTTCCCACAAGAAATAGACTCATAGGCTATGTCTACACTTGCAAATTTAAGTCGACTTTAGCTAAGTCGACTTAGCATGTCCACACTTAAATTTAAAGTCAACTTATAGGGGAACTTACAAAGTCAACCTAGAGCATCCACACTGGATGCCTAGGTCGACTTCTAGGGGCTAGGGGGACCTTGGGCAGGTCCATGATGGCAGGGGGGCACCCCTTGCCCAGTGCCAGGGTGCTCAGCCTTTGCCCCATTGTACCTGGGTACAATGGGGCAAAGGGGGACAGGGACCCTGGCAGGGCATAGGGGCAGGGCTCTGCCCTGCCCTTTGGAGGAGCATGCCAGGCTCCCCCTATGGCCCCCCCCCTCAG